>PVJC01000223.1:0-105676 GCA_004026665.1 Murina feae
CACACACACACACACACACACACAAAAGGCGCCTGGCAGACTGGGGCCATCATAGGACATCCACTGAGGGGTCCCAGACTGTCAGAGGGCACAGGCCGGGCTGAGGGACTCCCTCCACCCCGAGTGCACAAATTTTTGTGCACCAGGCCCCTAGTAAATACATAACTGTGATAAACTTTAATTTATAAGTTAGGCATGTAAGAGATTAACAACAATAACTAATAATAAAATAGGACAGTTATAACCATACTAGAGGCCCAGTGCATGAAATTTATGCACTTGGGTGGGGGGGAGGTCCCCCAGCCTGGCCTGTGCTCTCTTGCGATCCGGGAGCCCTCAGGGGATGTCTGATTGATGGCTTAGGCCTACTCCCTGTGGGGAACACACCTAAGGTGTCAGCTGGACATCCTTAGTACTGCTGTAGAGGCAGGAGAGGCTTCTGCCACCGCTGCTGTGCTTGTCAGCATGAGCTGGGCTTCTGGCTGAGTGGCGCTCCCACTCTGGGAGTGCACTGACCCATCAAGGGATAGCTCCTGCGTTGAGCATCTGGCCCCTGGTAGCCAGTGCACATCATAGCAACCAGTCGTTCCACTCTGGGGCCGAAACTGGCTCTCTGACATCCCCTGAAGGGTCTCGTATTGCAAGAGGGCACAGGCCAGTCTGAGGGACCCCACTGGTGCATGATTGGGGCCGGGGAGGGATGCTGGAGGTTGGCCAGCCAAGGAGGGACCATGGGAGGGCTCCAGGGCGTTAACCGGCCCATCTCACTCTGTCCCGATTGGCCAGACCCCAGCAGCAAGCTATAACCTGATCAGGGTGTCTGCCCCCTGGTGGTCAGTGCATGTCATAGCAACTAGTTGACCAATCGACTGTCTGCCCCCTGGTGGTCAGTGCACATCCTAGCGAGCAGTTAAGCAGCCTTAGCATATCATTAGCATGTTATGCTTTGATTGGTTGAATGGCTGACTGGTCGGCCAGACACATAGCATATTAGGCTTTCATTATGTAGGATACTGTCATAAAAGTTATGAAACTTGCTCTCTCTTTCTCTAATAATCGATCTGATAACAGAAACAACTACTGAATGTCTAGCAAGAGGATAGCATAAACAGAGACAAAGGGATGATTCATAACCTACATGGGACAGTACAGAGTGGCATGAGATTTCATTACGCTATTCAGAATGGCTCAACATTTAAAACTTATAAATTGCCTATTTCTGTATTTTCCCATTTAATGACTGTGGACCCTGATTGATCACGAATAGCTGAACAACAGAAAGCGAACCCCCAGTTAAGGGGGGCTGCTGCACGTAGGCTATAAAGAGAAGGGCTGGAGAGACTCCCAGTTCTGATCATATTGGATTGAGGCTGGAATGTCCAGTGGGCCTCTGACTATGCAAAATCTCTGGGTGGAAGATTTTAAACCCATGAACTCTAAGTGTAGTGGTAAGTATAGGAATGAAGGAGGTCTTCCCTAGAAAATAAGAAGAGCAAACGTCTTTGAAACGAACCATGAACAGCAGCATATGAGGAACTGACTAAGGAAGGCAGATCTAGTGCTAGAAAACTAACACAGTCAAGAGTTAGGAGAAGAACCAACAGAGGTGATGTCAGCAAAGTCAATGTAGCAAAGTATCAAAGAAAAAGTTTCCATTGTCAAGTGCTCCAGCTAGATCAAGTACCATGAGGACTGAGGGTCCAATGGATTTGGCAGTGACTTTTATAGAGTTAATCATTAGAGTTCAGTTTCATTGGGTCAAAGAGAAAATGCAAAGTAAGGAAATAAGGAAAAATGTATCAATGCCTCCTGATGAGCTAGCAGAAATATAGTAGAAACTAGGGGCCTGGTGCACAAAAATTTGTGCACTCAGGAGGGTCCCTCAGCCCGAACTGTGCCCTCTCGCAGTCTGGAACCCCTTGGGGGATGTCCACCTGCTGGCATGCCTGGCCAGCCTGGGTGAGGGGCTGATGGCTGTTTGCAGACTGCCCAAGCCCCCCAGTGGGGACCCTCACCCCATGGGGGTATGGCCAGCCTGGGTGAGGGGGCTGAGGGCCATTTTCAGGCTGCCCACAAATCCCATTGACCCAACATTCCAGCAAGGCTGGCTGGAATCAGGTTTCTGGGGTTTATTTATCTTCTATAATTGAAACTTTGTTACCTTTAGCGGAGGCCTAATCAGGCAAGGAAGCCTAAGCCTCCTGTTAGCTTCAGTTCCGTGGCTTCTATAATTGAAACATTGTTGCCTTGAGCAGAGGCCCAGCCAACCTAGGCAGGCAGTTTCAACTCCATCACTGGTGCAACGGAAGCCACCTGTTTACTCTAGCTTGGTGGCTGCTGGCCACCATCTTGGCTGGGTAAATTTGCATACAGTGCTCAGATTGGCTGGTGGGCGTGGCTTGGCTGATGGGCATGGCTTAGGTGTCTTCGAGTGGTGGTTAATTTGAGTATTACTCTTTTATTAGATTAGATATATCAGTATGATTGGGAATGAGGGTAAGATTTAGTGCTGAAATAGACCAAATAGCAACTCCTTATTTTGATACATGAGGAAACCAAGACCCAAAAAGATATAGTAGTTTACATTGTGACAAAGCCACTAAATTTAGGTTTTCTGATTCTAAATCTACCTGTATATTGGTGCAAACTATTAACCCAAAAAGGAGGAAAAAAATACTTTTAATGGTTTCTAATGTTAATCTTACTATTTTCACATTTGAATTATTCTTTCTCAGGTAGAGAAGGGAATAAGTTATGACTGTACTAGAGAATATCTCTATGTCCCCAATGTGTTGTACATGCAAAAATGTGTTGATAAAAAGCCACTGGCTGGATCTGAAACCAAATGCCAAATTCAGTCATGTTGCAATATGCAAAATTAGCATATCAAAATCTATATGAATAACCAGGTATGGGAGAAACATTATGATATAATTTTTTTTAAGTATTTATTGAATTAGAAATGTAAAATATTACATTTTAAGGTAATCATTCTTATTAATGGGAGATGGGTCTTACTATTATCCTTGGGCAATTGTGTGAAAATATTCATAACAGTATTTTTGAGCATTCATACCAGAACATAAGTTCTTTAATTTTTGGTATAAGAGCACCACCTATGGGTTTCTCAGGTATTTTGTTTAAATTTTTTAAACAAAACCTAATAAAATAAAATCCTAATAAAACTCTTCTCGCTTTCCCCTATAACTAGTCTACTCAGTTATTTAAAAGTTAATGATTGTCTACTTTGTCATAAATTATTCCCCTAGTTTTTGGATGTATCTATCTCATTGCTCTTAAATCAGATAATAAGTATTTGTGTAACTTATATCAGTACAGTGTTATGATTTTAAGTTAAATATAATTGGATCCAGAATTAATTGTTGTCTTTAATGTAGATGAATCTTTTAATGAATATGAGCAATTTTCTACATTCTTGGGGAAGAGTGATGACTATTTTTCTTATTTATTTGTATGCTTGTTTGTATCTTCATGAACTTAATTCTTTAATATATAATTCCAGGATGCTTTGGCAAGAAAAAAGTCTTTTTAATGACTTAGGATATCTTTTCATTAATTATTGTGATGGTAACTCATTAGAGCAGCAATTTTCAACTGGGGTGCTGCAAGAATTTTTAAAACATGCAGTTCCTGACTATTTAATCAGGGGCACTGACCTCTCTTTCCTTAGATTGTCAAATTAAAAAATGATAACGGCCAACACAGTTGCTATCTGGTGTAAATTAATCAAAATTATACCTATTTCTTTTGTCAGGAAAATTTTGTACTTTTAGTGTGCTGCAGAATTTTAATAAGTAATTTATGTGTGCCATGAGATGAAAAGAGTTGAAAATTGCTTCATTAGAGCATAGTTAGAAGCAAAACTCTAGTATTCAATTGTTAATAAGCTCTTAAAATAGAATCACATTTGTTTAAAATTAGTCTTTTTCTAAAGGGTCATATTAAAATTAAATTTTTATAAGGGAAATTTTAATCAATGAAATCTAACAACAGCAAGATCATTGCAAGCTTTGGCTGTGGGCAGGCAATCATATATGTGCTAAGTTCTTGATAAGCCCTTTTGTTCAGTGCCATGAATCTCTCAGTTCTGAAAGTGATTGAAAACAAAGATCCCTTTGGCAATGTACCCTAACTCCAGGATAGACCCATTTTCGGCATGAACACTTCTTATGCAGTAAAATGACCTTTTAAAACCTTAATTGCATGTGTGTTGTTTGTTTTTTCAGAGAATGGGTTATTCTATAGAAATAAGGATTACTAAATAGAGCAGTATAGCTTTCTTTTGATCATTGTGGATAAAAACTTCATAGTATACTTCCTAGCATTCTAGCCTAAATGGAACAGATTATAACCTCTATTACAAAAGGAGATAGAGAGAGAAAGAGAGAGAGGAAGAGAGAGAAGAGGAAGAAGAAGAAGGAGGAGGAGGAGGATGAAGAGGGGGAGGGGGAGGGGGAGGAGAAAAGAAGGAGAAGGAGAAAGGGTCATTATTCCAAATTATAATTCTATAGGGATACTTGCCTTTCTACAAATTGGGTTACCTAAATTTTAAACTAGTAGCAGAACCCAAAAAGCCTGACATTTCAACCCACATATTGTATCAGGTCCTTTACTTGCAGTGATTCATTTATTCACTCAACTCCTTTAGCTAAGTATGACTAATCCTATATAATAAAAGCCTCATATGCAAATCAACCGAACGGCAGAACAACCGGTTGCTATGATGCACACTGACCACCAAGGGGCAGATGCTCAACGCAGGAGCTACCCATAGCCCACAGGCCCCAGGACAGCCAAGGCAGGTGCCAGCAGGGGCCCCCTGATCACCCTGAGTGTCGCCTCCCTCTGGCAGTAGCGGCAGGGGGCAGGGCCAGCAAGCAGGCAGCGCCAGGCTGGCCAAGGCAGGAGCCCCCCCCCAATCGCCCCACCGGTCACCCCACCGATCAGCCCTGATCACCGGCCAGGCCTAGGGACCCTATGCATGCATGAATTTCGTGCATCGGGCCTCTAGTTAGGATATAAGGAGAGTGTTCTCTTACCTTTAGGAAGACTGGTGGTATTGAACAGGCTCTGAGCGCTCATGGTTTTTGAGTTCAGCACATACTTTTATTTTTCTGAACATTGCACTCATCACTTCTGAAGACTCTCTGTGTACCCCTGGCAACTACTCTTTAATTTGCTGCTTCTAATCTGTTACTTTAAAAATCAGATAATCCAATTTGTCTAAATTATATCAACTAAGAGGTTCTATCGTATTAAATTTTACTGAAGGCTTAAGCATTTATTATATATATGTTTGTAATGCAATGACAATTTTTTAAATTGAAAGAATAAGTTGTCAGATTATGAGCTGAGTTATGAATAGGTAAAATGTTAAGTGTATTACTGTGGGAGCTCAAGATAGTCAAGGAGAATGATCCAGGAAAGTATTAGTAGTAATTTGAACTTATCTTATGTTTTTCTATGATATTCAGATATCTAATCACATAATGATATTTTAATCACTATTTCAAGCCTTTATTTTTAAAATAATACAGGAATTATTCTTGACCCTGTAATACAGTTGGAAGTATTATGAATAAGTTTAGTACTTTGCAGTAATTTTGAAATAATGTTGGCTTTCTTTATCCAGTCATCCACTAACTTTTTAACAATCCAGCTTATGATTATGTTTATATATGCTTTCCCTTAATTATTTTATTCCTAAGACTATTTATATCAGAGTCTTTTATTTAAAGTATCCAAAAAGCAAAGTAGTCCTCCTAAGGATCTACGCACAGTAGTTTCGTAAACACTGAATTTTAGGTCATTTATAATAAAGAAAATAAATGTAAAAGGTGAGTTTTGAAAAACCGATGGATGGGTGGGTGGTGGGTGGAGCACGCAATTGATTGATCTCCATGACTAAAGCGAGCAATACTGACCCTTAAACTGTTATTCAAAGATCAACTTTGAAAACCTCCATGCCTCCTCAAAATGTGCACTCAATTAGAATAAGATACTTTGACTAAAAGGAAGGAAAGTCAAATACCTCATTAGAACAATAAAAGCTTTTTAAAGTTAATACCATATTTTACTGTATATGATTTGATGTCTGAAGTGTTGTTTGTTTTTATAAAAATAAGCACTGATGTACTTAATGCTTGGTTTTAAAGCATGATAATTAGCTAAGATTGCTTTGGCTCTCTTCCAGCTTGTGGAGAAACTCCAGAACAGATTCGAGCATCAAGTGGCACAATCACAAGTCCAGGCTGGCCTTCTGAGTATCCTGCCAGGATCAACTGCAGCTGGCTCATCAGGGCAAACCCAGGGGAAATCATTACTATAAGGTGATTCCGGCATCGTTCTGTATCATTATGCACTGTGTTATTACAAAGTAATTCAGTTTCCAAGTACCAACACTCAACATATAAAAAATGATTTTCAGAAAATATAATAAATTACAGTTATCAGTATCCTCTTAAGAGTCAGAATAATAGCCCAGCCTTCCCTACTCTGAGGACATGTGTTTTGAACTTCTACTGGTGGTAATGGACTTGCATTGAGTCATTCATACCTTTCTAGGCCACTTTTTAACAAAAGTTACACATTTGCAAAATAGCTTATTAGGTTCAAGTGTGTAATTTTTGGCCATGGGACAAATAAACAAAACTCACCATCCACTTGGAGACCTAGCCCGTAAAGTCAGCCTCATTAGTAGAGTCCTCTACCTTAATGAGTGCAAACAGTAATAGGGTATGACTGTGTGTGTGTATGTGTATCTACAAAACTTGAAACAAGCTGACAATGGATAAATGTAGGGTTTAGAAAAACAAACCTGTTTTCACTTTGAAACAAAAGAACGTTGGTTAAGAGTACAAAGTTGAAAAGATATTCCTAGGGAAAATAGCTAGAAGTTTAAGATTCTGAGAATAAATACGATATAAATAAGAAAGATTAAGATTCATTTTTAAAACATTTAAAATTGCAGAGAAACACTGTGGGGATAAGATACTAAGGAGAAAATATTTAGTGGAACTAGATATTGTTTGCTTATGGAAATCATAGCAGGGCTCTGGGGATGGGGGTGGGGAGGTTCCCTGAAGGGGAAGGGGCAAAATAGTGTCCTAAGCAAAGAACTGTGGTTGGCACCGACACACACATAAGAATGCCATTCCTGCCACACTGCAGAGTCAGCGTCCGCAGCAGCACACAGGGCCTCCGGCACTCCGTCACGCTCTCCTTTCTGTGGGTGAGAAGCACGGACTTTTAGAATTACTAGTACAAGAAACTCGCAGATCATAGACTTAAATGCCTTCCCTTGACGTTTATTCACATGAGATTGTGAGTGAAGCCTCCTTTTGTATCTTTTCCATGTCCTTTTATTAATGCGAGAACCATTCTCCCCGAGACACACGGCTGTGTCTGCTCCTGTGTCCGTGGAAGCCGTGGAGCAGGGCCCACGAGGCTTGTTTCCCTCGGGTCCCCTCGCCCCGGCCACATCTCCCCTCCTTGGAGGGGTGGGATTCTCCCCCTGCATTGGTGGGATGTGCCACTGAGGTGGTCTTTCTGGAAACATACCCAGGTTGGGATCTGAGCAATATGCCTGTTTTTCTGTTACTTGTAATATGACCAAGTATAAATATGTATATAAAGTAGCATTTTTACCATCGGGGTTCCAAGTGTTGGATCTTTTTCAACATAAAACTAAAATTTTTAGAGATTTTTATCTTTTAACCTAAAAAATCCAGCCCCAAAATGAAATTTGCAGCCTCCCAGATCAGTTATGTAAAACTTGGAAGTCCTTGCCAGCACGGAGGAGGCCGCGCGGAGTGCTGCCATCTGCTCCTGATCGTGTGTTGGATCCTTGAGATCTCACAAGTAAGCTGCCCTGAAAACAAGCAGGACACTGAGACGCAGAATAAAATCGGAGGCGGGCTCCGTATTACCTGCAGGAAGATTCCCTAAATTCCGGAAGGAGTTACTGAATGGAGTTACACAGCCTGCTGGGTCAGGCAGTGCTTTTCTCCTAGTTCTTACTGAAGTTATTGTCTTGGTAATACCAAACTTCCCATGCACATACATGTATATAATCAAGTTTTACTTGGGAATAGTGAAGTAAAATCTTAAATTGTTCAAAAGATCAGTGTTTGAAACCTGCTGAGTTCAAGGGGCTTGGTAAATGTAAGTAAAGACAGTGCCCTAAAATTAAGGCTTCACCTGAGACTGAGGACAAGGTTGAGTAAACTCACTTAGCAAACTGTAAAACCAAACCTCCACAAGCGCAGGGTGATCAAACAGTGATTTAATTGCATGATAGAACAATAATAGTTTGTGAGAACACACAAGCATTAAAGATCAGTCCTAAGTATGGATGTGAGAGCTAAAACTCTAAAATGTTACCAGAGGACATGGTTGAATATCTTTGGGACCTTGGGGTAGGCAAAGGTACCTTGGAGGGGACAGTAAAAACACTAAACATAAAGGGGAACAAATAATAAATTAGGCTTGATCAAAACTGAAATTAAAAACTTATTAAAAGATACCATTAAGAAAATGGATACAGAAAATCCATACAGGCCAGAAGAAAATATTAGCAATACACATATCTATCAAAGGACTTAACGCCTGAATATAAGAACAATTTTTAAAATTGAAGAAGAAAACCCAGTTTTTTTGAGTGGTCTTGAACACTTTGCAGAAGGATAAGAATGGCCAGTAAGCAGATGAAAAGATGTTCAACATCATTTAGTCTTCAGGGCAGTGCATAGGAAACTACAGTGAGAGATGCCACTTTCTGCCCACTAATAACGGAAGTTAAGACTGACAATACCAGCTGTTAAGAGAGAAGGTATGTGTGGATGTCCATGTATCTTCCATTACAGGCATACCCTAATAGTACATGTATAAAGAGCTCTTTAAAAAAATAAGCGAAATTTAATGGATATAAAAAGGCAAATTACGAGAAGATAAATAGCTGGTGAACGTAAGAAAAAGAGTTTCAATCTCAGTAAATGAGGAAATGCAAAGTAGAGCAGTGATAATCTTTTGTCCACCTAATTGGCAGTACATTTTAAAAATATATATATCTCCTTTTGCCAGAATTATGGGGTATAAGGTACTTTCCTAAACACTCCATGGAATTGTGAGTTGGTATAAGCATTTCTCTCAGTATCTATTACATGGAAAGTGGAATTATGGCTTTTGACCTAGTAGTTCTACTTCCAGAAAAATATGTCCTAAAGAAATACTTGTTTATGTGTATAGAGAGGCATGCCTATATCAGGATTCTTTAAAACATTGTTCATAATAGTGAAAACGTGGAAATAATAGAATTGTCTGCCAACCTATGTTCTAGTTATTCAGAATATGTAGAAAGAAAATATCCTGGTATAATAATCTTGGATAATTAACTTTATTATAACTTAATTTAAAGCAGAGGCAAGGAGATAAAGTGAGATCTTCACTTTTTGGTGAGATATGTTATTAGAAAATGATACTTGTTTTTTCTTTTTCATAGCAGTGGCTAATTATGTGCATGCTTTTATTTACTTGACTTTTTGCTCTTTACTTGTGCCCACATTTTGTGAACTACAGGATAATATTTAACTATAAAGTAACTTAGATTTTAAAAAAAAAGGTATTTTTAAACTCTGTGACTTTTCACTGAAACTTTTTTTTATTTTTAGTTTTTTATACTTGGCTCAGATTTATGCTGTTTGCTCTCCTGAAAATGTAAACTATAAACTTTTCATTAAGCAAGCAGTTGACCATTCTAATCTAAGAGACTGCTGATTTTCTCGGTGTGTGTTAGATTACAGAGTGGTGTTTTGGGTTCAAACACAGAACAATTTAGGATATTCTGGATTAACAGTCGTCTCTCCTAAACACATACACACAGAGAGAAGAAGATGGAAAAGGCACCAGCTGTCACTTGTTTTTGGAATCTGACATTACTTATAAAGAAGTATTGCTCCGGAATCTGAGAGAGAGAGGACTATAGGAACAGTGGACAGCATTATTATTTGCTGCTAATATGGTTGTCTGTCTGGAAAACCAAGGAGATTATACATTGTATTATAATTACCCTATCTAATAGCCTTTTCTGACTTTTGTTGTGTGTTTTGTAGTTTTCAGGATTTTGACATTCAGGGGTCCAGAAGATGCAGTTTGGACTGGTTGACAATAGAAACATACAAGAATATTGAGAGCTACCGAGCTTGTGGCTCCACAATTCCACCACCCTACATTTCTTCCCAAGACCACGTCTGGGTCCGCTTCCACTCCGATGACAGTGTCTCTCGGAAGGGTTTCAGACTGGCATACTTTTCAGGTGTGTTTTTAATAAAGAGGAAGATGCCGAACAGAATTATACAGTAGTAACTGCTCTGTCCCTTGGGAGCCAGTCTTTCAGCAGTGTTCATTTCACTGAGACTATTCTTCGGGCAGCTGTGATCGAGGAGTTAGCAGCTAAAGGTCCAGGAGCCCTAGAACTGGGCCTTAAAAAGATGTTTTGTATCAGTGTAATGAAATGATTAATTTTATAAACAGAGGCCACTGTTCTTGTAAGTATTTTAAATGCATTTAGTTTAAAAGAACTTTTTCTCCTTTCGGTACTTCCCAATGTCCTAAAAGTTAGTTCAGGATATATTTTTGTTTGTGAGTTACCATTGTCTTTAGCAAAAGACACACTCAGGGTCACCCTCATGGTTTATAGTGTATTGGCTATTTTTAAGCTGTATCCAAAAAGAGTGACCAGATCATACAAATGTGACTAACTCGGCATTGGAGCTGTGTATGTTTTTGCTGAAAATAATTTTACGTCTTCTGAAAGCACATGATCTTCTTTAGTAAGCATATGTTCATTTTTATTTTTTTTCTTAAAAACATAGTCTTGGTACGATTTAGGTTCTGAAGCACATTTTCTGTCACCTATTCACCAATAAACAAGTTGTCAATGGAGATGTTAGCATTGACCCAGCATTGTCCATTTTAGGGCTCTAGTGTTTGGTTTTCTTTCTCTACCTCGTTTTATATTCAGGATGGTACACTAAGATAGTTAGAATTATATGAGCATTTCCATTTTTTCTCTGTCTCCTTCCCCCTCTTATGATGATTAAATTTATACGTTTAGCTCAGATTCATGCACTATTGTGCAGTTATGTTAAAACAATAGAAATTATAGAATGGAAGTGCTGTGCTGTGGTTACATGAAATGCTATAAACATTAAAGTTGCTCATATAATCTTAGCAAAAATTTAAGTTAATAATGGGCCTACAAAATACACTGTAATATACATAACAAAATACTGTGTTATCTGTGTAAACAACTAAAAGAGAATATGAGAGAATTGATTTGAAAAGGTGATTCCTGTGGGTAAGTTTCTCTTTATTTCAAAATGTCTATCATTTTGATGTTTATGTAATAGGTTGTTTAAAACTTCCAGGCAGTATATCCTGTTGGTTTATGTGTCTTACATCATTTTCCTGGGTGTTCCGCAGTAAAACAATTTTCTGTAAAAACAGAATTGGCTTCTTCTCTTTAAGATCAAACCGCCAAAGTCTGTATGGAACAAATCATAAGTTTTTAATAAATTGTTGAGTAATTAGTAAGCTCATATTAACTTGCCGTTAGAGCTTAACCTACTTTTTAAAACAAGATTTTTGAAACCCTGTCACTGGGACTTAATCAGCATTCATTATAAATATATCACTTGTTCTTACATATTTTTTTTTATTTTAAAGAGAACGTTTTTTCTCCTTCCCTCTCCGCTCCCTCCGTCCTCCCCATGTCCTCTCAGGGAAGTCGGAGGAGCCACACTGCGCTTGTGAGCAGTTCCGCTGTGGGAATGGGAAGTGCATCCCGGAAGCCTGGAAATGCAACAGCATGGATGAGTGTGGAGACGGTTCCGATGAGGAGGTCTGCGCTGCAGAAGCCGATGCTCCCACCCCCGCTGCGTTTCAACCCTGTGCTTACAACCAGTTCCAGTGTCTGTCTCGCTTTACCAAAGTGTACACTTGCCTCCCCGAGTCTTTGAAATGCGACGGGAACATTGACTGCCTTGACCTCGGAGATGAGATAGACTGTGATGTGCCAACTTGTGGGCAGTGGTTAAAATATTTTTACGGTACTTTTAATTCTCCCAATTACCCAGACTTTTATCCTCCCGGAAGCAACTGCACCTGGTTAATAGACACTGGGGATCATCGCAAAGTCATTTTACGCTTCACAGACTTTAAACTTGACGGTACCGGTTATGGTGATTATGTCAAAATCTACGATGGCTTAGAGGAGAACCCGCGCCAGCTTTTGCGCGTGCTGACTGCCTTTGATTCTCACGCGCCTCTCACGGTGGTTTCCTCCTCTGGGCAGATACGGGTACATTTCTGCGCGGATAAAGTGAATGCTGCAAGGGGGTTTAACGCTACCTACCAAGTAGACGGCTTCTGTTTGCCCTGGGAGATACCCTGCGGGGGTAACTGGGGCTGCTACACCGAGCAGCAGCGCTGCGACGGGTATTGGCATTGCCCCAATGGGAGGGATGAGGTCAACTGCACCATGTGCCAAAGGGAGGAATTCCCGTGTTCCCGAAATGGGGTCTGCTACCCTCGTTCTGATCGCTGCAACTACCAGAATCATTGCCCCAATGGCTCGGACGAAAAAAACTGCTTTTTTTGCCAGCCTGGGAATTTTCACTGTAAAAACAATCGCTGCGTGTTTGAAAGCTGGGTGTGTGACTCGCAGGATGACTGCGGCGACGGCAGCGATGAGGAGAACTGCCCGGTGATTGTGCCCACCAGGGTCATCACCGCGGCCGTCATCGGCAGCCTCATCTGTGGCCTGCTGCTCGTCATCGCGTTGGGGTGCACCTGTAAGCTGTATTCTCTGAGAATGTTTGAGCGAAGGTCAGTATCGAGGTAAAACTATAGTGGTCATGCCCTCTGCGATAAAAATATGGCCCTGATATTTATAACAAGCACCTTACTGTGGTTAGCAGTATGTCTTTGTTTCATATTATTTTAGAAGTAAATATTGTTAATGATTTAAGAAATTAGTGTGAAAAGCCGAAGACTCAGAAGGCTACACATTTTAAAAAGTGAATCGGTACTTAAAATTATGACCTGAAAATAGTTCATCTGTGTTTACTGGGTTCTGTTTTCAGATTAGTCTGTTTCGTAGGAATTTTACAAGCTGCGATTCTGAGTTGTATTTTATTAACTTTATTTTTATAATTTCAGATATTTGAGAACCTACTATGTTCAAAGCGCTATACAGATGAATAGAAAAATGAATAAGACAATCTCACAGGTAGTTTATAATTAGGAGGAAGGAATAAGTAGATAGAATAAGATGGCAAAGATGTCAAGTGTTGTAAGAGCTATAAAACAAACTGGTGCAAAAGTGCCAAGATGCCTGGTCTGATGAGAAGGATGGGGGATGCCTTCATTGAACAAGTGCCATTTGAAATCTGTGAGTGGAATGTGGATAGGGAAAAGGTATAGTTGAAAAAACAGCCTGGGAAGACACATAGAAATAGGAATGCCAGCAGTGCTCAGAGAATAAGCATAGTTCAGTTTGTCCGGAGCTAAGCTGCATATAAAGAACTAATAGGAGGCCGGCCAGCGTGGCTCAGTTGTTGAGTATTGCAGCAGGCATTTAGTACCTTTACCTTTTACAGGGATTTTTGATTTATGAAAACTCAGTGGCCTTGCCAGGTTGGCTCAGTGGATAGAGCATCAGCCTGTGGACTGAAAGGTACCGGCATTCCGGTCAAGGGCACGTACCTCGGTTGCAGGCTCCTCCCCAGCCCGGGCCCTGGTAGGGCTTGTGTAGGAGGCAACCGATGGATATGTTTCTCTCACATCGATATTTCTCTCTGCCTTTCCCTCTCTCTTCTACTCATTCTGAAAATCAGTGGGAAAATATCCTTGTATGAGGATTAAAAAAAACCCAAAAACTCAGTGATCCAGGCTGCCAGCGTAAAGCCCCTGAGGACGCACTGCTTCATCTCTGTTCTCAGCGTAGGGTTAGCGTAGGTATCAGTTAAGTGGTGGTTGACTAAGCTTTTACGATTATCAAATATATTAAGATTCACATTGTTTTAATTGGTGACGATTAAAACAATTTTTTGGCTTGCCTTTTTCTTTAACCTCTTATTTCCCTTGTTTCTTCTCAAAGATCGTTTGAAACACAGCTGTCAAGAGTGGAAGCAGAATTGCTAAGAAGAGAAGCTCCCCCCTCCTATGGACAGTTGATTGCTCAGGGCTTAATTCCACCAGTTGAAGATTTTCCTGTTTGCTCACCTAATCAGGTATATTGCAACTCATGATTTCTACTTTAAATCAGGTATATTTCAACTCATGATTTCTGCCTCTTAAAATGAAACCTGTACTTATATGTATGACAACGGACCCATGACTCTCAGCATTTTTGCAGTGCAGTCAAGGATTATATATGGAGAATTTGAAAGCATCATTGTTTCATTGTATCTTAACAAATATCACAACATACAAAAGTATACTTTTCATTCTTCTGACTTGGTTCTATGGCCCTTAAGCATTTTACTCTTTTGGTTAATTTAATACATTAAAACCCAAAGTGAAATTTCTCAAATCATTTTCTACTTCAACTGAACATTTAGAAGACTTAAGAATGAATACTAAAATTAACATGCTAGTAACATATTAGTAACATGCTGGACTAGCCCATCACAGAGGGTGGCAGAGACTGTGTGCTGTCACTTCTTCCTGGTTTCACCTGCGGACGTACTGTGGACGCAGAGGAAACCTGGGTCGTCATTTGGAAGGAGGTGCCAGTTCACCGTTGTTTCCTGGAAATGCCGTATTTCCAGTACTAAGTGCCAGATTGATAAAGCCATGTCTGTCCCACATTGGAATATTCCTCTTTAATAACCACTAGATGGAGCTTATAGACTGTCTTACATAACGCGGTAGGCTTGGTTTTTATTTTGTTTTTTTTCATAATCTGTAAACTCATTCATCTAGAAAAAAAGTAGATTTTCCTTTTCAGTTGGACAATATGTGCTAATTAAATCACTCCCATATGTACTAATTAAAAATCACCAATTGCAAAGAATAAGGACATAATTTAATACTTAGTACTAAACTGGAAAATAAAACTTCATCTTTAAAGAGAAAGAAGGAATTCAAATGTCTCAGATACCTTTGTGTAGTGCTATTAACTAATTAACTCCTTTAGCTTTTTCCTGTGCCATATCACAAATATATTCATTTATTCATTTATTCCTGTGCTGTATAACAGATATATTAGTTCCATTATTTACAAGTCCTCAGTGTCCAGTCACACAACAAATTCTCGAGAACCAACTGTAAATATAATTTTCACGTTTTGGAAAGTCTCAGCCTTGTAATTCAAGATTCACTTGTTCTGTGTAAAAAATCAAACAACAACAAAAACGGAAAACAGATGTGAGCCTGGTTTGTGCGCTGCTTTAGGTCGTTCAGTGAGTTCCGGTGGAGATTCTGCCATCTGCCCAGCTAAAGAAGTATCACATTTCATCTTCTGACTTGGGGACACTTTTAGGATTGGATTACTATATGAAGTTCTTACCTAAGTAGCTATTATAATTGATATGAAATATCCCCTTGGAGTTGCACATAAAAAATGAAGTGTGAAGGGAATATTACACCGTGAGCAGTGGCTCAAGTTGTAGATTCGATTCCGTGAGAGCTGAGCCTGTGTGGTCAAGAAAACCCTCTTCCTTCATAGACCCTGGCGGTGAGAGTGAGGAGGAGAATTTCCAGCCACAGCGCGTTCTTCCTGGAAGGGTGCTTTCAGTCTTTGTACTTCCTTGTTTGCTCTCTTAAAAATCTCTTCTTTTTTAGGCTTCTGTTCTGGAAAACCTGAGGCTAGCGGTGCGATCCCAGCTCGGCTTTACCTCCATCAGGCTTCCCATGGCCGGCAGATCCAGCAACATTTGGAACCGCATTTTCAACTTCGCAAGATCGCGTCATTCAGGATCCTTGGCTTTGGTCTCAGCCGATGGTGATGAGGGTGTCCCTGGTCAGGGGACCAGCAGAGAACCTGAGAGGAATCACACTCACAGAAGTTTGTTTTCTGTGGAGTCAGACGACACAGACACGGAAAGTGAGCGGAGAGATACAGCCGGAGCATCTGGCGGGGTTGCAGCTCCTTTGCCCCAGAAAGTCCCTCCCACAACAGCAGTAGAAGCACCAGTGGGAGCAAGTGGAAGCTCCTCCGCTCAGGGTGGCCGAGGTGGCCACTCAGATCACGGAAGGGATGTGACCAGCGTGGAACCCCCAAGTGTGAGCCCAGCTCGTCACCAGCTCACAAGTGCACTCAGTCGGATGACCCAGGGGCTGCGTTGGGTACGTTTCACGTTGGGTCGGTCAAGCTCCGTAAATCAGAACCAGAGTCCTTTGCGACAACTTGATAACGGGGTCGGCGGACGGGAAGATGATGATGACGTGGAAATGCTAATTCCAGTTTCTGACGGAGCTTCAGACTTGGACGTGAGCGACAGCTCTAGACCCCTTCTTGATCTTGCCTCAGATCAAGGCCAAGGCTTCCGGCAACCACACACTGCAACAAACCCCAGAGCGAGGCCAGGCCGCCGGGACGGCCCCTGCGAGCGCTGCGGCATCGTGCACACTGCCCAGATCCCGGACACGTGCTTGGAGGCAACCCCGAAAAGCGAAGCGAGTGACGACGAGGCTTTGTTACTGTGTTAGGTACGAATCACATAAAGGAGATGATCTACAAGTTGGAGCAATATCCAGTCACTGTTTTGTAACTTTACAATTAAACGAATATTAATTTAAAAAGAGAAAAGATGCAGGGTGATTTCTTACTATCGTATGTTAGCCTGCATGGTTAAATTAAACGATTTGTAACTTTAGAGTTTGCTATTTTAGCAGCTAAACACGCATTATGTATTCATGTTGTTCAGTGACGCGCTTCCCTTCGCTCCTCATTGTTTTTATCCTGGTACTGTAGTTCAGGTTAGGAAGGTGGCTGCTGAGACTCATTTGACGTCAGTTTATCCTATGTTAAAACTTATTATTTGTACAAAACATCTTATTTTAACTGAACCCTTTCTGCTTTTGCCAATACATCTTGTAACTTAATATACTAGAGGTCCAGGTTGTTAATGTACTCCCAGTGCAGGGTGAGGACCCTTATATTCACGTGTGTTTTTATTTATATAGCATTTGTCCAAATATTATTGGATTTCGTCATAATAAGAACTTGTTCAAGGGAAAAAAAACTTTGTCTAAAATTTTTTTCTCTGACATTGAACATGCAGTGATGTGAAATTTAGATAGAGTTAGGTAAACTAATGGCAAAAATGAAACTCTTTTATAGGTTTTCTAATCTTGACTTTAATACTCTAATATGGTATTAAACCAAATGGTAAAATTACAAGTCATTTCTTTTTCATCTCTATTTAGGGACAGGATTGAGTGGATGAAGATATTCTACTATGCATTAAATCTTGAACTTTATAAAATATGTACAAAAATTGTACAAGCTAAGTTCCAACTGGTAATGTCTTTCCCTGGTACAGGGTTATACTTGTATTGGACCCTAGGGATTTGCACTAAAATCATATAAAGGTCTCAGATGAGTTTAGTGCATAAGCACTATCACTTTAAATACTATTATTTGCTACCACAATAACTATATATTTCCATAGCTTTGGGGTGGGGGGCGTTGAAGGGGGCATTTTTATTACAAATTGAAATTTCTTTGCTGGTTTTATATTTATTTGTTGTATATTTGTTGTATTTAAAGACTGCATTATTATAAGAAAGTGACTTTTTCAATATATTTTATTCTTGAGGGGGGATCATACTACATGTTGAAAAACAAATCTTTTAGATCAGCCCCTATTTTAAGTAGAGTGATTTGCAAACCCCACATATTATTTTCATTGTCAATTCCTGTTTATTTATTCTTTAGCTGTCTGTTTTCGTAGCTTAATGAT
This sequence comes from Murina feae, assembly GCA_004026665.1. Lineage (NCBI taxonomy): Eukaryota > Metazoa > Chordata > Mammalia > Chiroptera > Vespertilionidae > Murina > Murina feae. Next base: position 17,991 of record PVJC01000223.1, read on the forward strand.
TATGAAATACGTATTTGTGTGTGATTATTGCTATTTATTACGTTTTAAATACTTTGCTGAATGTCATTTTAAAGCATGTTTGAGGTCTTGTGTATTTGTCCTGTTATGCTGTCAGGAGAAACTGATTGAAATGTTTTAATATGTATCAAAATTAAAATGACTTTTTTTGTATTGCTTTGGGGTACTTTTTAAATCAGATTTGCTCTTTATTTTTGTTTCATTTTGGTGCATATACATAGTCAGGCCTTAAAATATGTAGCATGTTTATCAGGAAGACACAGCATAGGGGGTTGGGGAGTTCTTCCTTAACTACTTTTTAGTAAAGTTGCTGCTTATACCAGCACTGGGGATGAGACTCCCCAAGGACCTGCATGTTACTTGCCTTGGAAAAACTACCTCTGGTTGATGTATCTTCAGAGTTGCAGTAACCCAATCAGTTCTCTTTATATTACGTGTGGATGCATTTCAGACCCCTAGAGAATATACTGCCATGCATAGGTTTTTTGGGTTTGTTTCCTGGTACATGCTTTAAATTATTAATAAATCTTTCCGGATCAAACAGTAAAACATAAGTCTCTCTACTACCTGACATCCATCTTTTAGTTCCCTTTCAGAGAGATAGATACCAATTCCAGATTCCTCTATACCCCTCCAAATACCATATAGATACATTAGTATATTCATATATAAACAGTATATGTAATCCTATATAATAAAAGGGTAATATGCAAATTGATCCTAACAGCAGAACCACTGGGAATGACTGGTCACTATGACACACCCTGACCACCAGGGGGCAGATGCTCAATGCAGGAGCTGCCCCCTGGTGGTCAGTGTGCTCCCACAGGGGAGCTCTGCTGAGCCATAAACCAGGCTGACTGCTGCCAGTACAGTGGTGGTGGCGGGAGCTTCTCCTATCTCCTCAGCAGAGCTAAGGATGTCTGACTGCAGCTTAGGCCTGCCCTCCGCTGACAAGTGGACATCCCCCAAGGGATCCCAGGTTTCCAAAGGGATGTCTGACTGCCAGCTTAAGCCTGATACTTCGGGAGCAGCCTAAGCCAGCATGTGGACATCCCCTGAGGGTTCCCAGACTGCGAGGGCACAGGCCAGGCTGAGGGACACCTCCCCCCACCCCCCAAGTGCACAAATTTTTGTGCACTGGGCCTCTAGTCTATAATAATAAAAGCATAATATGCCAATTAGACTGGACACCCTTCCGGATGTCCTTTCAGATGACCTTCCAGATGAAGCCGGGGCTGCGAGGGCAGCCTGGGTTCTGGGTGCCAGAGGGAAGCTGGTGCCAGCCGCTGGAAGAAGGAAGGCCTACTCTTGCAGGAATGTCATGCATCGGGCCTCTAGTATATATCAAATTGTATTCTATTTATACATTTTCTTTAAATTTTTTTCAAAAATACGTATCTATTAGAGTTGAGGGTTTTTGTTTCCTCTTTTAAAATTCTTATCCGAGGACGTGCTTTTATTGATTTAGGGAGTGAGAAAGAGAAACATGAATATGAGAGTAAAACATATAGTGGTTGTCTCCTATATGTGTCCCCATTAAGGATTATACCTGCAACCCAAGTCTGTGCCCTGACCACAATTGAATCCAAGACCTTTTAGTGGATAGGACAGTGCTCCAACCAACTGAACCTCACTGGCCAAGTCATATTAAAATTTTAATATTAAAAGTGAAGTATTTGATTATTTTCACATTAAATCATTGATCAGCCTGAATTTAAGTCACTTCCTTTTCCCCACAAGTTATCCCAAAGCTGTTTATCAAATAAATGCATCTTTTCTTTACTATTTGAAATGACCCTTTTATCTTATAGTAAATTTCCACATTATTTGACTATGCTTTTAGACTCAAATTCTATTCCCTTCGGTTGATCTGCCTTTCTATTTTGTACCAGTCATGCACTGTTTTAATAACTAATTTTATGTGTTTCAAATATTCTTGCTTATTTTTCATCTTAATTTGATAGAATCAACTTGCTGAGTTCCACAGAACAAATCCATTGGTACTTTTATTTTTTTTAGACTTTTATAGATTAGTGAAATTTGACATAATTATGTTAAATCTGTCTAAATCATGGTGCCGTATCTTACAAAGGTGCCCATTTGTGTAAGTCTTTTGTTTACTTCAGATATGTTTTACATTTTACTTTACAGCTATCTTGTACATTTTTCAAGTTTATTCTTAGAATTTAATCATTATGTTATTATTAAGGAAGTTCTTTATAATTTAGTCTGATTTTGGTATATATGACGGCTAATTATTTATGATAATTTTCTCCCAGCTACTAAACTCCCATTTTCTTGTAATTTATAATAGTATTTCAGTTCATTTTTGTGTCTTTTCCAGTTACACAATCATGTCCTCCAATTTGCAAACCTCTTCGTCTTAATTACTTGCATTGTCTAGTACATCCAAAATGTTGAACATACTGGCTATAACGAATTGGGTTGAAATAGATACATTGAATCATGTTAAGGAACCTCCATTAAACCATTCCTTTTTTTAAATTGAACCAAGAATGCATGTTGAATTTTATCACATGCCTTTTCATTATCTATGGAGTTGATCATATGATTTTTCTCCTTTGATCTTTTAATATGTTATTAATATATTCATATTTTTGTCATTTTGAACCATTGCATTCCTGAAATAAACTCTACTTGGCCATGTGTATTATGCTTTCAATATATTTGGATAGGACCACATAATCATTTTGTATCTTAGTGGAACTTTCTGAAAGAGGAGATTTCTTATAGCAGTCGGCTCGTTTTCTTGATTATGGCTGTATCTCAAAGAAAAGGAGACTCACTAAACAAAGGTAGAGTGGTGTCTTGGCACAGACCTCTTTATTTTATTATTAAAAAGCCCAAGTGAAGAACGTCTATACAGTCCAGAACAGAACAGATGTGGCTGCATGCTATGAACTTAGTGACATGTGTTGAGCACTACAAATAGAAATGCAGAGAAGTAATTTATATTTAGAAATTATGAGTTAAAAAGCAAACAAAATTATTAAACTTTTCTCAATTTCAATGCAGTAGGATCAAGTGTTACCTGAATATTTATATATATTTCTGTCTTATCAACCAAGCTCTGATTTCAAGGAACATAGAAATTCCTTATCTAATTTGGCTTTTAGATTTAATGTTCCATAGTCTGCTTTCCCTTAAGTACAGATTTTGTATTTGTTATTGTGCATCACGTGAGTTTTAACTTCGTGATTCTATTATAGTTTCCTTTGGTTGGATTTTGTTTGCATGCTTGCTATTTTTCATTGAGATTTCATCATTAAATTTGGAACACGATTTCCACTTCTCTAGCTCATGAGTTACCATTAGAATAATTAACCAAGTGTGCAAAAACAATTCTTTGTCCCATTTTCTTAATTTGGAATGAAAATAGCACCCATTTATTAATACTTACTGAGTACCAACCATAGTACTAGATGCCATATGTACTTCCTTCTAATCCTCACAAGAAGTCTCCATGGTAGGTGTCACCCTCAAACATCAGCATATAAGACCAATATAAGACCACTAAGTGCATTGTCAGTGAGACTGGAAGCAGGATAACCTTGGAGTTTGAACTACATCTTTAACGTATTATATTTTCACATGGAGAATAATAGATCTCACTTTATATTCAAGGGGCTTTTTTTTTACAGCCACATAGTAGGATTTCTGTTTTGTTTTGGAATAATGTGTGTTTTATTTTTTAATAGCATTAAAAGATTAGAAAACACCACTGCATACTCACTAGGAGGGCTGTACTAAGAGAGGCAAAAACAAGTGTTGGCAAGGATGTGAAAAAAACTGGAATCCTCCCCCATTGCTGGTGGGAGTGTACAACCATGCAACTGCTGTGGAAAGCAGTTTCGCAGTGCTTCAAAAGTTAAGTTGTTCCCACTTGGACCCCAAAATTCCTCTCCCAGGTATATGTCCAAAAGAAATGAAAACATATCCACACAAACATGTGTCCATGAGTGTTCAAAGTATCACTGATAACAGCCATGAAGTAAAAACAATCCAAATGTATGGTTGATAAATGGGTGAACAGAATGTGATATAGCCATACGATGAAATGTTATTTGGCAATAAAAAGAAATGGCATGCTAAAACATTCTTCAACATAAATGAACTTTGAGAACATTATATTAAATGAAAGAAGCCATTTGCAAAAGACCACCTACTGTATGATTTTATTTATATGAAATGTCCTGAATACTCAAAGCTAGAAACAGAAAGTAGATGGATGGTCGCCTAGAGCTAGGAACTAGGTGGGCGGGGAAAGGTGGTGGTGAGTGACTGCTAATGGGTGCAGGTTTCTTTGCAGGTTGATGAACATTGTAAAACTTCGTAAGTATATTAAAAACCATCAAACTGTACAAATAGATGAACTGGTGGTATACAAGTTATATCTCAATAAGCTCTCAAAGATTAGCAAACAGAAGCACAGGTAATACCACCTTTTTTTCTGCTTGCTGTTAAATTTGGACTAAAGTTGTTCCTGCTTATTGTTCCGGAGGATAGCGGTTCTTTTAACAAATTAAAGGTGGAAAATACCGTCTTCATCTATTTAGCAGTATAACCTAATCTGATCGACTAGGTTACCTGAGCAATGAACCTTTCTGGACCATAATTTGAAAAAAATGGAAGCAGTACTTCCCTCATTGGGTTTGTGTATAGATGTAACAACATATATAAGGGCCTCAGCCCAGTGTTAAGTGTATCCAAATTCAACAACTAATTATTCTATGAATATTCATGGAGGAACTACTATATGTTCCATAATTATGCTCAATTCATACATTCTTTAAATCATAATGTGAAACTTTGCTTAATGGAAATAACATTTTATAAATGTGGAAAGTCATAATTACATGAAATTGTATGTGCGCATTACACGATGTCCACAAAAGGATGCATTAGTCATATTCAAGTAAACAGAGAAGCTGTTTTGCTATCCAACTTTAAGAAGAAAGGATAACCGCCATTTATCAATGGAGGTAAGGTCGCCAGGAGTGGGTCACCATATTTGTATAGCAAATCGCTAAGCAAACCAAAGGAATAGTTGGTTTTTTCAAGAAGCCATCTAGTGGTTTATTTCACCATCACAGCTATTTATTTTGCAGAACAATACTTGTTTTTTTGTAACACTCGAATGAACTTCTTTGAAAAAAAACCCTGTAAATTAAACAGTAAATGAGGCTGAATCTGAGTTTGGAGCTCCAAAAAAATCTAAAAGAAACTTTGCACTTTGTTCTTATTACTGTGTTCTTATTAATATGAACAAAATGCTTAAAAATTCCTTTGGGAAGGGGGAGAATTCCTCCGTGGAGTCCCGTACTGTAATTTAACAAGCTGAAAATGAAGTTAGTGAGTGCTTCTTATGTGCCTCTGTGACAGGCCATCACAGATGAATATGATGCACTTATCTGTCCTTCATGCTCGCAGACACCTGGACCCCTTTAGTCCACTAACAGTATCACTCACCTACAACATGTCCACTGCACTTACCATGTCTGGCACTAAACACCTCTTACAAAAAGAAAGTAATTTTCTTCCAAGAAGTATTTGTTTCAGATGAACTGTTGTAATGTACCCCGTGAATCACACAAGGACACCTCAAGAAGTCGAATTAAGGAGTCACATTTATTTCAAATCCAGGACGATGAGGGGGCATTTTGCTCTCCAAATCTCGTAGTGCAGTGGTTCTCAACCTTGGCTGCACATTAGAATCGTATTTATAATTACTCTTCCACCTTTCCACAATGGTCTTTTGACAATAACTTCATAACCTTCTTGGGTTTCTTTTTCTTGGTTTGACAGAAAAATGTATGGAACTTGAAATTATTGGTGCTTTCTGGTGACTAATCATCTTAGGTTTGTGCAATCTGAAGCTTCAGGAAATTTGGCAATCATATTGAAAATGCCATCTCAAGGTCACGGGTGAACACCTACTGTCCAGACTCAAAGGTATCTTCCCAGCCGGTCAGCTGGCAGTTGACAATGACAAAAGATTCAAAGTAAAGCAGCTGCAGCAAACAGTGGAAACTAGGGCGGGGGCGGGAGGGGGGGAGCGGGAACCTCAGGCCTGGTTGTCAGGAGCTCCCACGATGTTGTGAGAACCCAGTCTCTTTCTGCCTCTCCATCTGTTCTCTGTTGGCTCTGTTCACAGGACTGTCTCCCTGTATTGTCTAGGCAGCTGCCTGAGCCTCTTGCTTGCACCCTCCTAGACGCAAATCCAGCAGGAAACAACAAACTGAGCTGCTCAGCCTTTCAGAAGTCTTAGGGTCTGCTCTCACTGGGCACCATTAGTCTGCTTGGGACAGGTCCCCACCCCTGAACTATCGGTGTGGCTGTGAAGATTTCCTATTGTGATTGGTAGAGTTTCATAGAGCAGGTCAGTCCCAGAGTCAGAGCTCCCATCAGTACAATCAAGTGTTCTGAGAGTGGGGTTGGAGGATTTCCCACCAAAGACACTCAGTGACTATTAGCAGGGTAAGGACAAGAGAAGATGCTGGAACAGCAGATGTCCACCACGCTCCAACCTTTCTACCGAATTTGGTTGTGGTGCCCTTGAAAATCTGCACCCCTGCCTTCCCTATGCAGTGCTGTCCCGTCTTCCTGAATACTAGAAAAGGATAGTCCACCATTGTCCAATCCCATCGCGCTAGCTTAACCTCATGGAGTTCAGACTCAACTCATCATCACCTCCTCTGTGCCTGTACCTACTCCGTTCCCTCAACCTAGAACACCATTCCTCTCCCATCTCATTTCCATATGTTCATGTCCTTTATATTCTGGTTCAAATAGCTCTTTGTAAAATTTCCATATTTAATTTTCTTCAAGGCAGAAATAAACTTTCCCTTTCCTCTAAACTTTTATTATCCTCTCTCAAAGGTAGGATTTTCCGCTCTATATATCCTGTTATATAGTGAAATATGTATGTGTGTCTCACTAGCTCTTAGCTCCTTGAGCTCAGAATGTGACTTATCTCTTTTTTTTAAAATATATTTTTATTGATTTCAAAGAGGAAGGGAGAGGGAGAAATAGGAACATCAATGATGAGAGAGAATCATTGATTGGCTGCCTCCTGTATGCCTTCCACCCCGGACTGAGCCGCAACCCTGGCATGTGTCCTGACTGGGAATTGAACCGTGACTTCCTGGTTCATAGGTCGATGCTCAACCACGGAGACACCCTGGCCCGGCAGAATGTGACTTATCTTTATCGCTTACCCCTCTATGCCAGCCCCCTTCAGGGTCAGTCCTTACAAAGCCGGTATTTGTTAAACCAGGTGTGTATGGTGCTTCCCCTTTATTAAGGTGCATTCACTTTGGTCAGCATATTTGCTTCTCAGCACACACCTGGAGGGGAAGAACAAATATTATCTCAATTTTATATGTGAGGATAGATACCAGTTTTATACCAAGAGGAAAAAAAAAAAAAGATTTAACTGAAGACTCCTAAGATCATTTTGTGGAAAGCTGAGCGAAAACACACACACACACACACACACACACACACCCCTAGATCTTTGGAGTTATATTACCTGTTATTTTCCAAGAAAAACTTGCCGGTATGAACTGTGTCATTCAAACTTGGAGAAGAGTTGATATCAAGTTGCTCTTGTTGCAAAGAGATTAAACACCTTCCCGCTGAACTTTCAGTCTGTCAATTGCTGGGATTGTACGGCGATTTGCTAATGAGTATTTACAAGGAAATCCAGAGCCGGTGGTTCTTTGCAGCTCAGGTGGGTGTTGCATGGAACTGTGTGGATCTCCTGTTGGGTCCCAGCCTTTGGGGCCAGCCCCGCGGTCCTGGGGGTGGAGCCCACGTCGGAGGAGGCCCGTTGATAAACGCGCCGGTCTCCGGGACTCCGGACTCGCCCGTCGTTTGTGGCCGGAGCCGGGGACCGGGGCCAGGCCTTGGGTATCTCCAAGGAGGTCGCCCCGCGCGCCCATCCATCCGTGCGCCCCCGGCCATGGCCGCGCCGTCCAGGCTCCTGATCCGCGGGGGTCGCGTGGTCAACGCCGACTCCTCGCAGGTGGCGGACGTGCTGGTGGAGGGCGGCGTGGTGCGCGCGCTGGGGCGCGACCTGCTGCCGCCGGGGGGCGCGCCCGCGGGGCTGCGGGTCCTGGACGCCACGGACAAGCTGGTCCTGCCCGGCGGCATCGACACCCACACCCACATGCAGTTCCCGTTCATGGGCACCAGGTCCGTCGATGACTTCCTGCAGGGCACCAAGGTACCCACCCGCCGCTCCCCGTCCCCGATGCCCGCGGAGCCCTCGGGGCCGCCTCTCCGGCCGCCCGGGGCGCAGAGCCGAGTCCCCCCCCCCCCCCCCCGCCCCGCGCGGACAGACGCAGCGCAGAGGGGCTGGACGGGGCGCAGGTGCAGAGCTGGGGCTGGGGCTGGGGCGTCCACGCGGAGCTCCCGCTCCCAGGGTCCCCTGCTCGCGGGCATCAGCCCGTCTAGGCTAACCCACCTGCCTCCTGCTCCTCCCTGTGGGTAATTGGACACGTTTAAGGCCGTCTCTTCTCTCGCGCTCATTTCTCTCCGCCTTATATCCTCCCGACCCCCGTGTTCCAGGGGAACCCACAAGCCCCCGACTGTGTTGTTGGCGTTCCCAGATAGTGCTCCCGCTCTCCATTCCCAGCCAGAAGCAAATGGAAAAGACCTTCATCTGGTGGTTACTGCCCCGACTCTTGCATTAGCGCCGTGTGGTGAGTGGTGAGAGGCCTGGTTGGGCTGGAAGCCAGCGTGTCCGCAATATTTGCCTCCACTCTCCAGGAGACGCGTCACAGCCCTGCCCTGGTCTGTTTGTCTCAGTGGATAGAGGCGTCGTCCTATGGACTGAAGGGTCACAGGTTGGATTGCAGGTCAAGGTCATGTACTTGGGTCTCAGGTTCCCAGAGGCAACCAATCGATGTGCCTCTCTCACATCCAAGTTTTTCTCTCTGTCTCTCCTCCTCCCTTCTGCTTTCTCTAAAAATCAATGGGAAAATATCCTCAAGGTGAGAATTAACCAAAAAAAAAAAAAAAAAGGGGGGGGGGGGGGGGGGGGGGGGAAAGAAAAGGAAGAAAAGAAAAGGAAAGCCACAGACCTGACAGATTCCAAAAGAAATATCCGAGGTATGACCTCCCAGGCACTCCCACTTGCATCAATGGGCCTGGGCTCTGCAGCTGGGGTAGGGGATCAGGTCACCTCCCCCAGGACCCCCAGATGAGAGAGCTTGGGTTTCTCCAGGCACAAAGGCCCAGAGGCGCAGGTGAATGAAAAGAACCTTACAGGTTTCTCCAAGGCTCCCGGGAGCAAGACCAGGAGCTGACAGGGCAGCCGCTGCGCTGCAACCTGTATTTTAAACTCCACTCAGCACTTCCCCTAAAGTCAGACCCTCACGCCTTGAGGTTTGTGTTCTGGGCTGTGGTGAGGGAAATTGCTCCTTCCATATTGATACCCTCAAGGCCTAAGCTCTTCATTCAAGGATGTGCTTGAGGTTTTCCCCAGGGCGATGCTCTGAGTGTGAAACAAATACGGCTACTTAGCCCAAGTGCAGGCTGTTCAGGCTTTCAAAGCCTGGCCAGTAGTTTGGTAACCCCACTGATTTCCAGCAATTTTACTCTCGTTACACCTCCCTCTCTTCACCTGCCCTAAGCATCCGTGATTGACCAGAGTGTTTAATAGGAAATAGGAAAGATTTGACCCAGAGAAGGGCTCTGGGGCAGGCTGCTCACATCAGCATTTGGAAGGAAGCCTGCCTCCTAGTTACTAATTGTCAGCCTTCATCATATGGGCAATGGTCAGTCTTTCATAAGACAGATCATGGTTTGTTTTGAAAACTGAACCTTCATATTCCTCTTTTGCCAAAAACTGAAATTTGCCAAATTTTTTGTTGTTAATTCTCACCTGAGGATACTTTTTTCATTGATTTTTAGAGAGAGTGGAGGGGGGAGAGAGAGAGAGAGAGAGATGAGAGAGATGAGAGAGATGAGAGAGATGAGAGAGACACGTCAATTGGTTGCTTCCTGCGGCCCGGACCAGGCCCAGGGCCAGGGATGGAACCTGTAACCTAGGTATATGCCCTTGCCTAGAAATCAAACCCACAAGCTTTAGGTGAGAGGACTGACGATCTAACCACTGAGCAACATCGCCCAAGGCTTTGCCAAATTTTCATGAACTGATTTTTACATTTTATGTAAGATTCTCAGGTACCAGGTGATAGGCAATACAAAGGCTAAAAAGTTGGAAAAGTAATAGAAAAATAGAAAGAAGATTACCTAGAATATCCCAAATGACAAACAACATTTTAGAAGGTAGATCTTACCTTACCTACTAGGCTCTCTTCCTTACAATTTTGTACCCTGTTTTCAGTTATCGTACAAGCACTTTCTGTTATCCTAGACTCATCAATAACAAAGGGCTTTGTTGATGGCAGGGCATTCCATTGACACCCCCATTGGGGCTGCTATTTCAGACCATGGGTTTGCCAGGTCCACTAGCATCACTACCCCTCACCACTTCCTTTCTCTCATTAGGGTTCTAGAGGAAGCAGCCAAGAAAAGGGGTTGAGATGCTATGGGGGAAGGGACACTCCTTCCCTTTCTCAAGAGTACCAGCGAGTGCCCAAGGCCCTAGGAGGCGATTCTTAGTTTCCATCTGTTCCTTGGCCATTCCGGGATTCCTAGCATGAACAGTGTTACAGCCCCATAGAGAGAAGGCAGGTCATTGCAACCTACTATAGTGTGTTGTCAATATCTGAAAGGACTTAGGGGCCAGCTGATTCACCAGGCATTTGTATACTCCAAGGTTGTCAAAACATTAAACAAAAACATACCCTTTGCCAGCTTAGGCTCTTCAGCAGAAGACAATGTGGTGAGTGATGTTAAGGTCAGAGATTTAGCAAATACGGAATTCCTACTGAATATTAAACTGTACTCACAAAGGGGCTACGCCCCAGGAACAGCTGGGGCTCCATCAAAGAGAACCAGGAGAGAGCAAATATAAACAGGAGCATTAGAATACAGGCCCTCATTCGGAAAGGAAGGCATTATAGAGTTATTCTGTCCTATTTGCTAGTCTTCACAGTGATTCCCAAGGCGGTATTGTTGGGGTTTCTGAGCTGGGGAATAGGGATGAATAAGTCTTTTGTAAATGCATTATATATATGAAACCTGAAAACATCGTATTCATGCTGTTAAGTAACATTTATTGTATGAAGCAGTTACTAGGTACCGGGCACCATGGCAAGCTGTGCATTCTCTTCTGCTAGTCCCAAGGGCCATTACCAATGTTTTATACTTGAGGAAATTGAAACTAAGTCACTTGCCTAAGGTCACACACCTCATAAGTGACCAAGTGGCTCTTCAAAGTCAGGACCGCCTGCCACCACTACAGGTTTTACCTACTAGGCTCTCTTCCTTTCTGGCATGCTCGCTGAAATGATATCTACGGTTTTGATTTATCAGAGTGGCAAATAATGGATACAAAGCCTGTATAAAGTTGCGTGCTAATGTGAGATGACTTGTCTCAGAAATAGAGCAGAGTCTTCCTTACAAAACCAGTAGCCTTCACCTTCCCAGTGAGGAGGAAGTGAAGGTTATCACAACGCACATCACAGAGACCTGGTTTGTGAGATATTTTGACATGCATTCATAGCCACGTCACGTCCAAGGGTACAGAAATGGGAACCTGAAATACAGAGAAAGACAAAATAAAAATATTTCATGCTGTTGATACAAGAAGTGTTCAATCTCTAGAGAATTTTTAAAAATACATTTTTATTCATTTCAATCAGGACGGGAGGAGAGAGAGATAGAAACATCAAGCAAGAGAATCATTGATCTGCTGCCTCCTGCATACCCCTGCTGGGGATCAAGACCAAAACCTAGGCATGTGCTGTGACCAGGAACCAAACTGTGACCTCCTGGTTCGTAGCTCAATACTCAACCGATGAATCACACTGGCCGGGCTGGAGAATTTTTATAAGAGTTTATTTGAGCCAAACTGACAACAATTGTCAGGAAGCAAGATCTCAAATGCTTCAGAGGATGACAGTTTTGCAGTTTCTTTCATGCACTTAAAATTAAGGAGGGGCCTGGCCATCATGGCTCAGTGGTTGAGCATTGGCCTATGAACCAGGAGGTCACAGTTAGGTTCCCGGTCAGGGTACATGCCTGGGTTGCAGGCTTAATCCCCTGTGGAGAGGGGGGGTGCGGGAGGCAGCCGATCAATGTTTTGTTCTCACACTGATGCTTCTCTCTCTTTTTCCCTCTCCCACCTCTCTCTCTCTCTCAAAAAAAAAAAAAAAAAAAAAAGAATTACCAGTCTGAAGGTGTTCAGGCTTTGTCCAACTCTTGGAATAGCTGTCCACCTCTGCTATCAGCTCTTCTCTGAGAGGAGTCTTTGCTGTCCGTTGCAGGTGGAGATGAGTGTCAGAGAGGGGGAGATATTCATTCCTGGTTAGGTGCCTGGTGAGATTCCTTCCATGGAGGTTGGAGACTGTCTTTTGAATGAACAAAATCTCCAGGTGACAGTCAGTGATCTTTAAAGTCTTTGTCTCCTGGGAGCCAGCTATGAAAGGAAGCGGTCACCAACTGGCATCTTCTTGAGGTGACTTCATCAAATCTTGGCAAATAGTGTGAGATGTCGTCTTTCTGTAATGTCAGCTCGTACTTCCTCCATTCAATTGAAGTCCAAACTTAGACTCAGTATGATGGATGGAGGAGTGCAAAAACCCAAAATGGGAGACTGGGGGTTGCCAGGGAGCAAGGAAGAATCAGGCTGGCCTCTTGGGTTTCCCGTAGCCCTGACCATACATTTCATTCACAGCCCTGGTTTACCCATCGGTACACCCCAGACGTGTTGCATCACTTATTTTACAATGCTCCCCATGCAAGTTAACATAAAAGACAGATCTTTTTTAAAATATATTTTTATTGGTTTCAGAGAGGAAGGGAGAGGGGGAGAGAGATAGAAACATCAATGATGAGAGAGAATCATTGATCAGCTGCCTCCTGTACGCCGTCCCTATTAGGGATCGAGCCCACAACCTGGGCACATGCCCTTGACTGGAATTGAACCTGGGATCCTTCAGTCCCCAGGCCGATGCTCTATCCACTGAGCCAAACCAACCAGGGCAACACATCTTTTTAGGTGTTACAGGAGCTCTTCTGGAACACCATAAAGTAATTCTGAGATTTTAACCCTTGAAACCTCAGTTTCTAATGATAACTAAGTGGTATGCAACTAGTGTTCTTTAAATTGGCAGATTTATGAAGATATTTTATAACCTCCAGAAACACTGATCTTTTTTTTTTTTTACTGGCAAATACATCACATAAACCCAAAGCAGGTAAACCTATGTTCAGTGATTAATGATTATTTTTTGTAAGCCCAGGTAAAATAAAGACATATCTGATTTGTTTTTAAACATTTTTATTGATTTCAGAGGGGAAGGGAGAGAGGGGGAGAGAGAGAGAGACAGAAACATCAATGATGAGAGAGAATCATTGATCTGCTGCCTCCTTCGTGCCCCATATGGGGGATCAAACCCACAACCTGGGCATGTGTCCTGACTGGGAATTGAAATGTGACCGTCTGGTTCATAGGTCGATGCTCAACCACTGAGCCACATCAGCCAGGAAAGACATGTCTGTTTTATATAAACCCACAAACTAACTTTCATTTACTAAAATTAATCTTAGATCACATGAACTTGAAAAGAATTTGAGTTAGTTTCTATATTTCTGAGATTTTTTAGAATACCAAATCTTCTAAAACTTTTGCCTTCAAATTAATTTTAACAATACTAATAGGAGGTAGGAAGTTATCTTACATTTACAACATAATGCATAACATACACAGACACAAACAGAGACCTTTAACTCATAAGAAAAATTCACTAGTTTTTAAAAGAACAGTGGATTCAAATTTTGTTTTGGAGACACAATCTGTCCTTGACAAATCAAGTTCCAAATGACCTTTCCCCTTTTATTTTCTTAAAAATATTTTTTTATTGATTTCAAAAGGAACGGAGAGGGAGAACGAGATAGAACATCAATGATGAGAGAGCATCATTGATTGGCTGCCTCCTGCACACCCCACACTGGGGATGGAGCCCACAACCCAGGCATGTGCCCTGACTGGGAATTGAACTGTGACCTCCTGGTTCATAGTCGATACTCAACTACTGAGCCATGCTGGGCAGGCTTATTTTTTATTTTTATTTTTACTTTTGAAAGTATCTGTAATGCTTTCAACAATAAAGATAAAAACAGAAAGGCCTTTTATCCACAATGCCTTCAGGAGATGGATCGCAAAAGACTAGACCAATAGATCGATAACTGCTTTTTGCATCCACCAAGCTGATCATTTATAACAAATAGGGATACTATTTCTGGTATTCTATGTATTGATTACTGGATTGTGAGTGGGCTCAATTTAAAAAATGAAATATAAGTCAACCAAAGGCTACATGTTTTGTAAATCTAATTCATGTGAGAGGTTGGTTTAAAGGCTATAATGAATTTATTTAATTAAATGTAAAAGCTTTCTAGCTACTATAACTAATGGAAATAATGTCCCGCATTAAAGAAACCATATTTCATTTTTGTTGGGTCTATACTAGATGTCTGGTGGTTTTTTAATCATTTAATATCTGAAGGAAAGACAGTGGGATTTTTGTTCCCATGGATGTTGTGAATTAGATAATCTTGAAGGAATATGACTTTGTGTGTTACTATATCCTGTGATAAGAGCTCAGCCAGTTTTCAGATATATCTACTTATATTCAGACACGGATGCAGCTCGGAGTGGGTGGACTTGCATGAAAACCTGGCAGCATCTATAGTGGGAGGAAGAATATTTTTTTAATTGGGAAAATACCCAGAACACTTTTATTTTTTTTTTGTAAAGGACAAAAAGTCCTTAAAATTATCAAGAAAGAAAATTATACTTTGCTCTGAAACTTTTTGGTAAAGTGCCATCAAGATGATTAGCTACAATAAGGCAGTAGAAAGTATATGATTAAGCACACGGTGATGGTGGTATTTATAGCACTTCCTTACCTTGTAGGAGAACTGTGCTCAGGAAACTTGGTTGCAAACCAGCTCTCCTTTTCTGGTGCTTGCTGGTGCTCTAGGCCGGGCTTCGAAGCTCTGCGGGCTGACTGTGTGACCTTGAGCAAGTCACTTCCTCCCTCAGGGCTGTCAACCTTTCCTTATCTGTAAAACAATTGATTAGAAGAACAACTTCAATTAAAAAAATATTTTTAATGGCAGGTGCAGGCTAGAAGGGATCAATGGGGACGAAAGGGGGCCATATGTAATACTTTCAACAATAAAGATTAAAAAGTATTTTTTAAAATGACTGAAAAACAATATATACTCATCATTCAGCCCTTAGGAAAATTCTGGAACGTTATAGTTGCTCTATATATATGGATTGAATGTATAAACTGCTGTGTGGATTTTTTTTAAAAAAGGAAAAGAGTACAAAGATTTAAGTCACCTATAATTTTAACTTTTGTTTTCTATCCTTTTAGGTTGTTTTCTTGTGGGGGAAGAGGAACATATAAACAATTTCCCTTCTACTAGTGTGTCCTCTCTGGACTCAGCCTTGTCGTTAAAGCACGTTTTTCAGTGACCTTAACTATCGCTGAAGAACGTGATTTCCGCGACCTGGTTATTATCCTCTCCCAGTCGAGTCTGTGTCCAGGCTTTCTCTCTGGTCCCCATATCACCCATGCACCAGGACTTCATTCCTGCCTTTTTGAAGATGCCACGTAAGCACCTCAAACTCAGCATGTCCCAAACCAAATTTATTCTTCCCTCCCAGTCCCTCACCCACGTTTTATCCTGTTTCCCAAACTGTTCACGTCTTCATTCTCTTCTTTTCAGGGTTAGACATTTTGGTGGCTTCCAGTTTTGTTTGTTTGGTTGGTTTTGGTTTTTGCTTATGCATACTGTGATGTAAATCATTACTCAGATTCTTGATGATTGACTTAGAAACCACCCTTCAGAGAAAATGACTGGGCCAGTGAATATTAGATACACCTGAAAGAGTTGAATACATATATCCGGATTGCTTTGAACTTCTGCTCCCATGAACAGTACATTATTCTTCTCATTTCACTGCATCCTAGCTACCTGTAAATATTGACTTTAAAAAAAATCAACATCAATGGCACAGGAAAAATTTCTTAACGTTTTTTAGTGAACATTTCTTTGATTGCTGGCGAGGCTGAGCTTTGAACATGCCTGTTGTGCTACTTGCATACTCTGGCTCTGAGTTTATAATTGCATGATTTCGTTGGGTGATTCTTTATTGATTACAAAGTTAATCTTTACACTATTAATTAGAAGGAGAAGAAAAAATCTCAAATATTAATTTGAAACTGCTCAGTGTTAAGTAAGGCTTTGGCCCTACTGAGGATGTTACATGAATTGAACTTGACAGATTCTAGCACTTGCCTGCTTTCAGCTTCTTTGCTTGAGATCTGTACCGTTTCCTCCTTCATTTGTCTGGAAGGCAGGTGTCCAGTGTCACTTAGAAGTGGTGCAGAAATTAAGGTTTTCATGATGCTGCTGTCAGGGAGGAGGAACTTCTTCTATAGCCTCTTAGGTTTCGTTGTCAGGGTTGCAAATTAAACTGACAAAAGAAATGAGCAAGAGAGAAGACCAATTTTTAAAATTCAAGGTGTTACGGAAAAATGTGACTCGAGGAGGCAGTGAGAGTGTGAGTCTTTACACACCATCTTTACAGGGAAAGGGTTGGGGGAGAAAGACCTCATAGGGAACAAGTGGCTTTTAGGAAAGGCAAATGGGCCTTCCAGAGAATAGATGGGAGATATCATCGTTTTGAAACAAAGGCTACTTAGGTGTGGCCAAGCTTCTAGTCTCAGTGGATGAGTCAGTCTTCCCCAGTGGTGACACCTCTGGGCCCTGTCACTGCCGTCTACTACAGAGTGGCCCTACACTAAGGATTTTTCAAGTGGATGACTAGGTTCCGTTACTTCAGTTGGCCAGTGTTTCTTGGGAACAGTGCTCGTACGTGCTAGGCACCGTGGTCAGGGTGATGGAGATGAAAACCGTGGTCTTTGTTCCCAGTGGCAGGCGACTAGAGCTTATGGAGCTGCAGTGCTACCTTGCCTTAATAACATGGTATCGACAGAAGCTTGGTCTTGCAGACTTCACTTTGGTGACTGACTCTTTTCAAGTCAATCCTTGAGGTATGGCATTTTCCCTTTTGTGAAGGTGCCAATCACAGTGGCTGGCATCACCAAATTGTGTGGTGTTGTTTTTTTCCCTATGTTTTTATTGATTTCAGAGAGGAAGGGAGAGGGAGAGAGATGGAAACACCAATGATGATAGAGAATCATTGATTGGCTGCCTCCTGCACACTTCCCTATTAAGGATCGAGCCCGCAACCCAGGTATGCACCTTGACGGGGAATTGAACCATGACCTCCTGGTTCATAGGTCAATGCCCAACCACTGAGCGACACTGGCCAGGCGCCAAATTGTATTTGCAGCAGGTTATTTTCTAAGTGAGCTTCAGTAACTACCCAGAGCCGACTCCTCGCCACTTCGGACTCCTCTTTTCACACGTCAAGTAGCTAATCCAGGGAGGAGACTGCAACGTGTCAGTTATGTTTCATTTATCCGGGAGAGAAAGTGCATGGTCTAGTGCCAGTCCTGAGTTCCTGACCCCTACACGTCTGTTCTCAGCTAGAAAGCAAAGGCCTTAAAAAATAGCTTAACATGAAATGAAACGTAATCTTCTTTGAAAGAAGAAATGACTTGAGGCATGGGTGTAGAAATAGACCATAGTTGTGCTGTTTTAAAAGTCTTAGTTAACGCTGATTAGGTAAGGGGCTTCAGACAAGCTGAGCATCCAGCTTCCAGATGTGCTCAGAGTCTACATTCCATGTTAACGTTTCCCTAGAAGGATCCAGGCAATGACACAGCCAGGGCTAGCACTACTTTTGAGAAGTGACGTCCCATATTAACATGCAATTACACTGCCTTTCCGGTTTGCTATTGTCAACGTGAATCATCGTAATTACTCCTACTCAACAGCTTTTGTGGGAAGTTTATTGGTCCCTTCCTTCCTCCCTTAAATATCTAAAGATTTTTAATGTAGCGAGCACAAGGCATACAGAGATGAAAGGACATCAGTTGAGTCTGAATCTCTGGGGGATGGAATAAATGTTCCCTAGAAGATGCGGGGTTAAGAGTCACTGGACTAATAATAGAGGATGGACTGAGTGACCTCTCTCTCTGGATAGAGGGGCGCTCAGAGCTCTCCAAAGAGAAGGAAGAGAGACAGTGTCCCTGGGGTGGGATGAAGGAGCTGGGAGGGGAGTGACTCAATACAAAGCTGAGGGGCTATCTCAAGTTCAGATCATGCAGGGACCCTATGGGATGTCTCATAATCGTCTTGTCTTCATCCCAAGGGCAAAGAAAAGCCAATGCGAGATTGGAAGTGGCCAGCATGGCTGGGGACAAGGTGGCATTGCAGAGGCTACTAGTCAAATCTGAAGGCAAAGATGGCAGTGGGCAGGGGAGGTGGCCATGCAGGGAGTAAAGAGACTCATGGAATATGCAGGAGGTAGCCTGAGGGAGGGGGCCTTGCTGATGGATTGGATTTGGGGGTATAAGGAAGAAGGAAGGTAAAGTTCAAGGGTGACTCCTAAGTCTGGCTTGCACATTTGGATGGATTAATATTTCACAACTGGGGAGACCAGGAGGCGGACACGGGGAGGCAATGCGGAGAGCAGCTTTACAAAGCCAAGCGTGCTTCCGGATTGGAAACACAAGCTGAGGCTTGTTTCTCTAAATCTCAGTGGCTCTGAGAAAGCTGCAAACCCAGCCAGCCTTCTTCTCCCTGCAGCTGAAATGCACCGCTGGCACTTCTTTTTGTTTTACTTGGTTTGAGCAAGTCCTGTGATTGATTTTAGTGAAACAAAATCACTTGTTTCCGGATGAGCTTAGAAATGGGGGTGGGTGGGGGGGGGGGAAGAAGGAAGAAAATGCTTGGACGCTTTCAATGATGATTTAAAACCAAATGCATTGTTAAATAAAATCTCGTGTTATGTAAAATGATGACCCCCTGTTGCTTAGAGTTTATCTCAATTTATGTTCTATCACATTTGCACCTGAGACAGCACAAGCTGTCTTCCTAGCAAAAGAGGCTTTTTAGATAAACGGGAAGGTTTTCACGGGAGAAGAGCCAAGGTAATTAGAAGCTGAAAGAATTGATTTATGAGCCCAGATTAGAAAAGGTAAATGCGTTTTGTTTGGCTAACGGCAAATCAAAGGGGGGTGGAATCAAACAGCAGTAAAAACAAAGGAAACAGTTAGATTTCACATAGAAATATGAAATAAATGTTTGTCCTTTACTGCTTCTCCCTGCTCCACGCTCTCCTCATTCTTCAATGTTCAGGAAAGTCGAAGGAATGTTTTGTGAAGTGAATCTAGAGGCAGCTGATGTTGGAAGAAATGAGACAAGTATTGAAAATATCTAAGGTGGGCTGGAACTGTGGTGCTCTTTTCTTTTTGTGGTGAGTCCTCACCCAAGGGTACTTTTTCCATTGATTTTTAGAGAGAGTGGAAGGGAAGGATGGGGAAGGAAGAGGAAGAAGAGGAAGAGGAAGGAGGGAGGGAGGGAGGGAGGGAGACATCAACATTGATGTGAGAGAGACACTTGAATTGGTTGCCTCTTGCATGTGCCCTGACCAGGGCCGGGGATTGAACCTGCAACCTTTTTGGTGATTGGGCCAACACTCTAACCACGGAGCACACCAGCTAGGGAAGGGACTGTGGTGTTCTAACCAACTGGTTTGCTGGATAAAGCTGATTATCCCATGGGTAATAGTTGTGTGACAGAAAAAAACAACAACAAAAAAACAACAACAAAAAAACAACAAAAAAAAAACGGTCCTTCCTTATAAATCTTTTAGTGGGACATTATTTCATTAGTGATTAGCACACTGATGAACATCACATAAGCTTAATAAAATTGCATTTCAGCCCTGAGTGGTGTGGTTCAGTGGTTAGAGCATCACATTTTACTCCCAGTCAAGGGCATGTACCTGGGTTGCAGGTTTGATCCCTGGCCCTAGTCAGACCTGCAGAAGGCAAGTAATCCATGTGTCTCTCTCACATTGACCTTGCACTCTCGCTCTCGCTCTCTCTCTCTCTCTCCCCCGCACTCTCTCTAAAATGGAAAAATATCCTCAGGTGAGGAGTAACAGCAACAAAAAGCTTGCATTTCATGTGTGAATTTATAATTCCTAGTTTGACAGGATTTGTTTGGTTTGGCTTTTGGTTTCCTAAATGCTTGCTTGTTTTTGCCAACCTCTGCATCTCTCCCAGCGATGATTCACTTAATGACCTGTGGCGACAGGCTGGATGGAGAGCAGGCCACACTAGCTGCAAGGCCGGAGTAGGGGGCGTGCTCTGCATGCGGGTGAGGCCAGGAGCAGGCCGAACCTCCTGCTCTACATGGCATCTTCTTCCCTGTCACCAAGGAGACCGTGCCAGCTGTGTGACCTTGGAGAGTCATTGGACATCTCTGAGCCTCCGTGTCCTCAACTGTCAAACAGGAAAGCAATCCCTCCCTCTGGGGCTGTGAAGGCTTACCTAAATGAGCTAATGAGTCTGAGATGCTTAATCCAGAACTGGGCATTTACTAAACAAGCGCCTCTTTGGAGAGGCAAGTGAGTCTTGAGAGGAGCAGGTCTCCGTCCCCCCGGAGGAGGGGGTCCACGCTAAGTGGGATTACAGACCTCCTGCTCTGGCATGTGGCTCCTTGGATCCTGTGTAAAGAAGGGCACATTTCAGATCCTGAAGTAATATTCAGGGATTTGGGGTAACTTTGGGCAACCAAAGGGCCCTGGGTGACCAGCAGACCCGAAGCGGGAGACAGAGGTCCCAGAGGAGGCGGGGGCCAGGCGGTGCCTGACGGCTGTTCACCAAGACCTGGGGGAGCAGCCCAGATCCCTGTGGCCAGTGGCTGAGGTGCCAGGGGTCTGGAAAAAGGCAGGGTCTGTGCTTCATCCATCCGTGCACACTGGGCCCAGCGATTCTCTCCCGTGCATTACAGTTTCTCTATGGGCGTGAGGAGTGGAAGGAGGAGTGGAGAGGAGAAACAGAAGCAGGAGAAACCAAAAGAAGGCAGCCGGCCGCTCCCACCCTCCCCCTCCTGCTCCTAGTTAATTAGGGAGGCGGGGCCTGGGTGATCGGTACATCCTTATTCAGGACCATCCCAGTTGTAGCCAAGGAAATTGTCTGCTGTAGTTTTAGAACATCGGGCCTTTGGCCATCGCATGTTCAGTCTTGGAATAAGACCACCCACCGTCTGGGTTTGTAGCACTCTCTTTTTCCCTGGGCCTCTTCTAGGGAGCTTAGCGATTTTTACCTCCCTTTCACCATTTCTGTACTACTGTTTATTACAGAAGTGTACGTGCTACCTGTCATCACAATCTGAATATTTTATTATAATTATTTCTTCATATTCCATCTCTCCACCAAGACGATAAACACCCTGAGGGCAGAACCTTGGGTTATTTCTGTGTCCTGCCCCCTCCTCATTCTGTGTAATTAATGGATTCCATGTGGTAGGCGGTTTTTGTTGTTTTGGTAACAGTTTTATTAAGATGTAATTAATAGACAGTACAATTCAGCCATTTCAAGCGTATGTTTCAATGTTTTTTAATATATTCACAGAGTGTGCACCCCAGTTGTAAATATTTTTATCATGCCCCGAAGATAAGGTGACCAGATTTTAACATTGGTAAAGCGGGACACCATTGACAGGGGGTGGGGTTCTCTTTTTTTATTATTACTTAAAATATTACAAAGAGTAGTACAAAAGTCTCTTTCCAAAAATCAGGACTTTTTTAAAACGCCGCGGGACGCGGGACAAATTGTTAAAAAGCAGGACTGTCCCGCCAAAAGCAGGACGTCTGGTCACCTTATCCTAGAGGGGGGAAAAAATGAATCTTCTCCACTCTCCATTTTGGTTTTTCTTTATCGTCTCCCTGTTTTCTTTGGAGCATAGCCATTTTCATTTCATCAGACCTGCCATTCTTCTGACAGAAGCAGCTCCCGCAGTCCTGTCTATTTATTTAATTTTTATAAGCGTTTCTTCGAGCCAAACCGAGGACAATGTCTGGAAGCAACAGCTCAAAGGCTCCACTCCAGCAGTTTTAATCCTTCAGACTTCAATTTATGGGAAGTCTATTGGCGTCCCTCTGTGCCTTTAAAGGCAGCATGTGTGTGCCATTTCCCGGACCCGTCACGTTGGCCCAAGTGCTTGCAAATGCGTGTTGTCCAAGGAGACAGATGACTCACGCAGGACGGATGTCTCACCTGCTGGAACCCTCTTGTGCTTCCAGGCGGCCCTGGCGGGAGGCACCACCATGATCATGGATTTCGCCATTCCTCAGAGAGGCAGCTCCCTCCTCCGAGCCTTCGAGACCTGGCGGAGCTGGGCGGACCCCGCCGTCTGCTGCGACTACAGCCTGCACGTGGCCGTGACCTGGTGGAGTGACCAGGTGAGCCGCCCGGGGGGCCAGCCTCTTCTCAGTGCCCTAGTCCCTGCTCCGTGCAAGACCAAGACACGGGTCGTGTCAAAATGTAAGAGACTGGTGCGTGGCTGGAGGTCAGAATCGGAGGGGAGACGTGTCATCGCCTGCTCTTTGGCACCTTTTGAAGTTTGATTCCTGTGAAGTGTTGTCAATTTCCCAAACTAATATTTTTAGAAAATCATATAGAGGTGATAGCAAAAATCCTTCATAATAATTCACAGTAGCCTTTCCTAATATTAAGTTCATGACATGTGATTATTAAAAGGACTGATCTCCCACCCTGGCCGGTGGCTCGGTGGTTAGAGCATCAGGCCGCACAATGAAGGGTCTCAAGGTTCAATACCCGGGACAGGGCACAGGGGTGTACCTGGCTTTGCAGGTTTGATCCCCAGCTGGGTCAGGGAGCATGCAGAAGGCAAGTAATTGATCTCCTCTCTCTCTCCACCTCTCCCTTCCACTCTCTTAAAAATTAATGGAAAAAATATCCAACAAAAAGTACTGGTCTCTCTCTTCCTCAAATTCAACATTTCCAGACTCCTTTAAATAGCATTTTTCCACAGACCAGAACTTTAATTAGAACTGGTTAGTTTATGGCAATAAACCAAGGAAATTCCCATTTAAAACTGGATGCCTTCATTCCCACACTCCCCCATCTTCCAGCCCCTCCCCAACTCCTGAGCACTGGAAAGAGGAAGGAGAACAGACGACGGGGATATTTTCAGGGCCTCGTCCCAGCTGTCCCCTCACAGGTGCCCTTCCTGCAAAGCTGTGCTAAACTCACCAGCTGGTCAGCTGGTATCATGACGGAGCCTAAACCAGCCTCCCACACCTTCTCGTGACTTAGGCCAGCGGTTCTCATCCTATGGGTCGCGACCCCTTTGGCGGACGAACGACCCTTTCACAGGGGTCACCTAAGACCATCCTGCATATCCGATATTTACATGACGATTCATAACAGTAGCACCATTACACTTATGAAGTAGCAACAAAAATCATTTTATGGTTGGGTCACAGCATGAGGAACTGTATTTAAAGGGCCAGAGGGTTGAGGACCACTGACTTAGGCTGTGGCAGAAATGACAACCTGATTTGGATTAGGAAACCAGTGTTGAGGGATGTTAAAATGTGTCCATTTCTCCCCATATAAACTTGTTTGTGTGCTTTAGGAGAAATTTTTACTCGTGATTTAAATCAACAACACGTTTTTCCACACTGAGCTTAATTCAGCCGTCTTTTTACCAGAAAGCGTTCACAAGGCTGACTTTATTTCACGTAACCAGGTAACTCGGTCCCCACCTCCCCCTAAAAACTGGGCTTTAGACACCAAGTTAATATAAAACAAGCAATCAGTGTTTAACAGGTAGATCAGCAAATATAATAGCAAGGTTCAGAGTTCACAGCTGAAGTTAATTTTTCTCCACAAATGCCATTCTAAGCGATGCATCTGATCTCTTTTGCTTTTAGGTCCTCCTGCCTTCCTCGCTTCCTCCCTCGCTCCCTCCCTTCCTCTCCTCTTACGTTATTGGAGCAAAATTGATGACGTTCACCCTTACCAGTGCTTCTCACCCCTTCATATGCCAGTGGTCACCTGGCGAATGTTGTTAAAACACAGATTACAAATGAAGTACTTTGGAGAAAACTATAAACCCTTCCATGACTTAAAAGTATCGTCACAGCAGATGAAAAGGAGTCTAATGTGGGGGAAAGATCAAGGCCTTAATTGCCAGTGGTTTTTTTTTTTTTTTTTCTGGGATTAAACTGTTATTTTCCTTAGTTCCCCTCCAAATGCAATGTTCTGGGAAGTATTGAAATTATCTTTAAATTAAACGGCGACACCCAGCTGGTGTGGCTCAGAGGCTGAGCATCGGCCCATGAACCAGGAGGTCATGGTTGGATTCCCAGGCAGGGCACATGCCTGGGCTGTGGGCTTGATCCCCAGGAGGAGTCGTGCAGGAGGCAGCCCATCAATGATTCTCTCTCGTCATCGATGTTTCTCTCTCTCTCTCCTTCTTCCTTCCTCTCTGAAGTCGGTAAAAATATATCTTAAAAAATTACACAGTAACATTTCCTTGTTGTGGTGTCCTTTTAGGTGAAAGAAGAAATGGAAATCCTTACCCAAGATAAAGGTGTGAACTCCTTCAAGATGTTCATGGCCTATAAAGACGTGTACATGGTGAGGGACGCGGAGCTGTACGCGGCCTTCTCTCGGTGCAAGGAAATCGGGGCGATTGCTCAGGTCCACGCGGAAAACGGAGACCTGATCGCGGAGGTAGGGGCTGCATTCCACAGCTTCCACAGCAATGACAGTGGCCCTGAGGCGGTGAACGTATGCGATTCATCGGAAAAAAACTAATTTTCTGAGGTTTAGAAACACTCCGTTTCGTTTACTTGAGTCTCTGCTCTGAATTTTACTCAGGTGTTATATGCATTTGAGTAAGGATTTTCCTTTCTCGATCCAGCTATTATATGAGATCTGACACGTGTGTCATTATAAAAGCCCAAATAGTTTTCTCTGTGTAGCCCAGCCTTTCTATTTACTTATTTATTCTTTGCAGTCACTCAGGCTGCTGCTTCGGGAATGCCAAAGGCTGGACACCAGCTTACTCTGATGACGTAAGCAGTATATGAGGTAGCTGTTTAAAGTTTCACTGTTTTCAGAAACTGGTATTAAAAAGTGCTCTGGAGGAACCTAGATGGTGTTTATTTCTCACCTTAGTGCATTATTGTTGCCTGCAGGGTGCACTGCATGTAAGATTTAAAGAGCTGTCTTCTACCCGTCATATTAGCTGATTTTTCTCTCCCCGCCCCCCCCAGGCTCAGTTCCCATTAAAGTCAGGGAGATGCAGGCCCGGTGGCCAGGCGGCCGTGGAGGGCAGTGGGAAGACAGCGTGAGCTGTAAACTCAAACAGACCAGGGCTTACACCCGACTCTCCCACTTCCCAGCCGTGGGACCCAGGCAAGCCGTTTCCCCACACACGGGCCAGACTTCCTGCCTTTTTGGTTACAAGGAAGACGCAGCAGTGTGGAGAGGCAAATACCTGATCCGACATCACTCAGCGTGTGTGTTGGGGGAGGGGGCAGTGCACTGGCTCAGGAACCAGTAGAATAAGCCCAGCCAATGTGGCTCAGTGGTTGAGTGTGGACCTGTGAACCCAGAGGTCACGGTTTGATTCCTGGTCAGTGCATATGCCCGAGTTTTGGGATCGATTCCCAGCAGAGGGCATGCAAGAAGCAGCTGGTCAATGACTCTCTCTCATCATTGATGTTTCTCTCTTTCTTCCTCTATGAAATCAATAAAAACATATTTTTTAAAGTAGAATTATCTACTTAATATAATACCGTGAATCATTTCAACAAGGATCTAATATTGGGGGTTAGCATATTTTTTGTTTCATTTTGTTTGTTCTAAACCAATAAGTCTTCCATGTAATCGCTGCTTTTCAAAGGATGATTAGAACGAATCTCCTATTTTTTCACCTTTTCTATCACAATAATTAAATTGTCAAATACGTATGTGAAAAGTAGCCTATCAGGGAATTGAGTTTATTTTTACCAAATGCACACACATACATCGCACACACGCATACCTCACAGATCTAAAAGCCTGCCCGTGTATTTCTCTCACGATACAACAATGGCATTTGTTATCAGTAAACCTTCCTTGCCCATGGGTGTGTATTCCTGCTGCCTTTCTAGGGAGCAAAGAAGATGTTGGCTTTGGGGATCACAGGCCCCGAGGGCCACGAGCTGTGCCGCCCAGAAGCCGTGGAGGCGGAGGCCACGCTGAGAGCCATCACCATCGCCAGCGCCATCAACTGCCCCCTGTACATCGTGCACGTGATGAGCAAGTCTGCAGCCAAGGTGGTCGCAGACGCCAGGAGGGACGGTGAGTCGCTTACAGCTCTGCATTAGCTAAGGCGCCAGGTAAGCACCTGTGAGCTCTCCTCCCTGACCATCCCTCCTGCGTGTCTGTTTCTGTTCTCCCTTTTGCTCACCTTCACGACTGCTTCCCTCCCATCAGGTTATTTCTTCATCATCCTTGGAACCTGTAGACATTTCCTTTAGCCCCGAGTCCCACCCTAACACCACTGTTAGCCCATTTTCTAATCTGATGGCTAAATGCAAACTGTCCAGTTCACTTCGGGAAGCTTCTCTGTCTCTTAGGCATCTACCGCCCCTTTTTCTCCCGGTGCCCGAGTCGGCGTAGGGCAGGGTACGCAGGAGCAGGTCTCAACAACTATTTTTCGAATTGAATTGATTTGTCTCGTAACAAGTTGGGTGTTGGTGCAATTGAAACACTGATCCAAATAGTATTTTTATGACAATTATGCTACAATTTTAAAACCAAAGTTATTTTTACCCCAAATTGTCTCGGTTCTTTTTGTTTTGTTTTGTTTTGTTAATCCTCACCTGAGAATATTTTTCCCATTGCATTGGTTTTTTTAGAGAGAGTGGAAGGGAGGGAGGAAAAGAGAGAGAGAGAGAGAGAGAGAGAGAGAGAGAGAGAGAGAGAGAGAGAGAGAAACATCTATGTGAGACAAATAGATTGGTTGAGCCTCCCACATGCTGCCTGACCAGGGCCAGGGATGAACCTGTAACCCAGGTATGTGCCCTTGACTGGAAATCGGACCCATAACCCTTTGATGCACTGGCCAGGGCACTCTCAGTTCTGTAGTTCAATTTAATATGTAATCATACACAAAAAAGAGAGAAAATCTCCTATTAATGATAAGAGTTAGGTAGAGAGATAATCTCATTCATTTGCCAGTACTGGTTAAGGAAGGATGAAACCAAATTAGATGCCTTTTATTCAGTGGCTTTAGACCCTCCTGAGACACGCTAGTCGTTTCTATCATTTCACTTTTAGAAACCCAAATAATCAGATATAGTCTTATAAATCATCCTGGCTGTTTGTTTGTTTAAACTGAAGCTGGCTGCATTTTTATAATATGGATTATAAAAACTATATGAAAATAGACTCTAAAATGTAAACACACATTAATAGCTGATAGGTCAATTTTGAAAAGGAAATGTATTTTAATAAACACTGCCTTTATAATTATTCAGTGTGTGTAAACATTTTGGGGGGACACCCTATACATTTTTTAAAATTGCATCTTGTTGCATGAAGGTTCAGCAAGGATTTTGTGCCACTGAAATGCATTCTTAAAATGTAATCTATCATCCTGGCTGTGTAGCTCAGTTATTTAGAGCATCATCCTGTACACCAAAAGGTTGTGGGTTTGATTACCCATCAGGGCTTGTGGGTTTGACCCCCAGTCAGGGTGTGTATGGGAAGCAAGGAATTGATCTCTCTCTCTCTCTCTCTCTCTCTCTCTCTCTCTCTCTCTCTCTCTCTCTCTCTCTCTCTCTCCTTACTCCTCTCTCTAAAAAGCAATATATCCTTAGTTGAATATTTTTAAAAATGAAATCCATCAATATTTTGTATTAAGAATTAATTTGATATCACACAGAAGTTAATAAGGCCTTACTACCAACCATTTCTGTTGCTCCCCTTCTCCCCTACACATAATGTAATTTAGAAGAGCACACTTCACAAAGAAAACACTGCAGCTTTAAAGTTGTAGCCACCAGATGGCACTGTTGCTAACCTTATGAAATGGGTTGTTCTATAATTATTTGCTTTAAGTCATGTACCATTCCAGTCTGTCAATCAGATCCATAATGTCAGAATATGACTCAAAAAAACAGTAAATTCAGCAGAAATATGCGATCTTAACCCTCCAGCAAGCTGCAATTTTGACAGTTCTGTCAGGAAACAGTTTCTTGATCTTGGGTATTTAATTTGCTCTGGGATAGAATTCCATCAGGAGCAGAGTAAACGTCTAGGGAACATTTTAGAATGTAAATCCTAGATAGACAACTCAAATATGAATATTTAATTTTATTTTAAATTATTTTAAATTTTATTTTTTAATATGTAAACACAAAGTTATATGTTAAATATATATCCTTGCTCTGACTGGTTTGACTCAGTGGATAGAGCATTGGCCTGCAGACTGAAAGGGCCCAGGTTCGATTCCGGTCAAGGGCATGTACCTTGGTTGCGGGCACATCCCCAGTAGGAGGTGTGCAGGAGGCAGCTGATCGATGTTTCTCTCTCATTGATGTTTCTAACTCTCTATCCCTCTCCCTTCTTCTCTGTATATAAAAAAAAATCCTCATCAAAGTGATTGTGTTTATTAATTTATTTCTAGCCTATCTTTATAATTTTTCTCTTGATGAAAAAAAGAATATATGTATGTTTTTACTTCTCTTTCTTTCCTACATAAAAGATAAAGTACTATACACAGTGTTCTGTACCATACTTTTTTCCTACCAAAAATATGTTCTAAAGTCAGCTAATGTTAGATATAGAGACTTTTCTCATATTAATTTACAGGGGCAGAGCATGCCACTGTATTTGTTCAGCTAGTCCCTAATGATGGCTCTTTGGGGTGTCTAGTCTTTAAGTTGTTACAAATAGGACCACAGTGGTGGCCTTATGCAGATGCTATTTCCTATTTGTGGAAGGTGAATTCGTTTCCTATTGCTGCACTAACTGCCACAAACTTAGTGGCTTAAAGCAACACAGTCTCATCGTCTGATAGTTCTAGAGGCCCCGCATCTGGTCTCGCTGGGCTAAAACCAAGGTGTCAGCAGGCCTTGTGGGACTCTAGAGGGCATCCCTTCCCTGCCTTTTTAGCTTGTAGAGATGAAACAGATTCCTTGTTTCATGTCCCCTTTCTCTGCCTTCAAAGCCAATAAGGTGGGTAGGAATACTGCATTGTTCTGATTGCCTCTTCTGCCTCCCTCTCCTACTTTTAAGGACCTCTGGGTGACCTTGGGCACACTTGTTTAGTCCAGGATTATTTCTCTGTGTCAAGGTGCATAATCACATCACAACTGTGAAGTCCCTTTTGCGTGTAGGGTAACGTGTTCACAGGTTATGGGGATTAGGACATGGACGTCTCTGGGGTGCCATTTCTCTGCTTCCCACAAAATTCTATCCTCAGGTAGAGTCCGAGTCCTGGAACAGCAGGTTGTAAAAGTAAATGCATATGTGCATTTTGGATGTTGCTAAATTCCTTTCCAAGGGGATTATAAACATGGAATATTTAAAATGTCACCCCAAATGTTCTAGTTGAGTCAGACTTATCGCAATAGTATTGGTGAGAATAGTCTAATACACAGTTGTCAAAGAGGTAGCAGATCTCTCAGAGTAAATTATCATGAAAGATTTCACACCCCTGGCATGTGATCAAGGCATGTGATCAAACAGGAACTGAAAGGGAGTAGGGGAGGGTTAGACATAAAGAACACCAAATCAGCCCTGGCGAGTTTAGGTCAGAGGTTAGAGCATCGGCCAGCATACTGAAGGGTTACAGGTTTGATTCTGGTCAAGGGCACATACCTTGGTTGCAGACTTGATCCTCAGCCCCTGGTTGGGGCGCATGTGGGAGGTAACCAATCCATGTGTGTCTCTCACATCGATGTTTCTCTCTCTGTCTCCCCGCTCCCTTCCTGTGTCTTCACATAGTGTCTATGTCCAAATTTCCTCTTCTTACAAGGACTCCAGTCATATTGGATTGAGAATCACACTAATGATCTCATTTTAATATAATTACTCTGTAAAGGGCCTATCACCCAATACAGTCACATTCTGAGAGAGTAGGGGCTAGGCCTTTAACGTTGGAATTTTGGCAAGGGACGCAGTTCAGTTCAAGTCACGAAGTGATTCCAGGATCCCAGGAAGGTGCCAGAGACTTTCATATACATTAATATATTTGATCATCACAAAATTGCCACACCAGCGGGACGTTGGGCTGCCAGTTCATAGATGAGAAAACGGAGACGAAGAGCAAGGTCTCCAACTGAAAAGCGGCAGCATCAGGATTTGAACCTAAACCTGTGTGACCTTCTGCGTGTTTTCCTTCTCAGTTAGTTTCTTCGTTTGTAAGTGTAATATTTTAAATCAAAACCAACCCTTCCAGCTAGAAGCAGCTATTTTTATAACTGTGTTTGGATTTCTGCTTGATAGCCAATGCTTCCACTCCTGGCACCTATGCCAGTGTCTCTGCGACTCGATCAAGTGCCGCTGCCAAATCCAGACAAGGCGTACACCTCTGCTTCATCGCGCTCGCCTAATTTCTGGGTTATCTGGTCAGGAGGAAGTTTAGATTGGTTTGACATGTTTCATTATTTGAAAATCTTTAAAATCTCTCAGAGGGAAAAGCTCCTGTAAGTGTGAGATTGCATCGTAAGTGCAGAGTCCTTTTTGGTTTTGAGCCAAAAGATGGACAAAAAATGGAGAGAGCATGTATGGGTAGACAGGCTACAACATAATGGGAAACCTGCCTGCATCAGGGAGGACGTTGATGGTGAAGATGTACTATCTCCCAAGAGCTGTTGGAGTCACGTGGTCTCGAATGTGATCTGGAGGAACCAGACAGGACAGGTACAGCACTTCTCATGACCAACCTGCTGAGAGTCCGAAGTGAAACCAGGAAGTGAAATTGAGAAATCGCTCGGCCACATCCACAAATAGCTTGTGGTTGACTTAAACATTTTAAGATGCATACTCTTGCCCTAAATGGTTTGGCTCGGTGGATAGAGCATCGGCCTGCGGACTGAAGGGTCCCAGGTTCGATTCTGGTCAAGGGCATGTACCTTGGTTGCGGGCACATCCCCAGTAGGAGGTGTGCAAGAGGCAGCTGATCAATGTTTCTCTCTCATCAATGTTTCTAGCTCTCTATCCCTCTCCCTTCCTCTCTGTAAAAAAAAATCAATAAAACATATTAAAAAAATAAAAATAAATATACAGACTCTTAGTGTTGTATACAATAGCCAAGATTTGGAAGCAGCCCAAGTGCCCATCAGTAAATGAGTGGGATAAAAAAGCTGTGGTATGTTTACACAATGGAATACTACCCAGCCAAAAAAAAAGGAAATATACCCTTCGCAAAAATACCAAATGATTTCACTTATATGTGGAATCTAATGAACAAAATAAACCAACAAAATAGAAGCAGACTCAGAGATCCAGAGAACAGCCTGACAGTTGTCAGAGGGTAGAAGGGTTGGGGGGCTGGGTAAAAAGGGTGAAGGAATTAAGCAAAAATAAAAAGAACCAGACACAGACAACAGTATGGTGAGGGGAAGAGAGGTGAGAGTGGGGGGAGGTGGAGAGGGCAAAGGGCGATAAATGGTGGTGAAAGGAGACTTGACTTTGGGTGGGGAGTGCACCATGCAGTGTGCGGATAGATGATGTGTTGTGGAGTTGTACAGTTGAAACCTGTATGGTTTTATTAACCAACGTCACCCCAATATATTCAATTTAAAAAAGAACAACAATGAAAAAGAAAACATTAATAAAAATAAAAATAACACATTCTTTACCAAGAAATGAAAATGGCACATGTCCTAGAACATAGAGCATATGCACGATATGCTAGCGGAATGCTAGGGTTCTAATTCTGGTGAACCGCTTATGACCCTAGTGTCTTGGGCACCTTAGTTAGTCTTATGGAGCATCCGTTTAGTATTGTCAAACCAGCATGAGGGTTGCCGTGAAGGTCAAATGAAACATATGACCTTCAAGCTATATTCGCAAACTGTAGAGTGCTATACATGTGTTAGCTATTTTTTGCTATGACTTTATTTTTAGCCCAAATCTAAGAGAACCCACAATTATGCTGAATTGCCTAGTTTGATTTCCCAACTTATGGCCTATCCAGGCCCCTTGTTTGCTTTCCCCTTTTTATTTCTTGCATACTGTTCAGTCCTTTGAAAATGTCTAGGACCATTGTAAAGTAGGGGAAGAGCAGTTGGGAATGTCTACTCTTTCATTTTTCAGTTTTTTGATATTTCCGACGCTTAATGGAGAGACTGTTGAAAACAGCCCAGCTAACAAAGAGCCTGTTGGTTACGAAAGAGCATCGGTCACGTTTTAAAGGAGTTAAGCCCCTCCGAGCTGTTCTCTGGTTTCAAAAACGGTCTTGGCAGACTCCTGGTAGATGCTGATACTATGAATATTTCCCAAGCGCTATTACAACTGTAGAACTTTTGGAACAGCGGTCCCCTATCACCTTGATGGCCCAAATGATTGAACAGAACAAGTTATCAGGACCTTTCTTCTATGATGAAGCACCATGGGAAACTCCCGAGTTGGCAACTTACAAAGTGATTGCTGATCAAGCCTCTGAGTTTCTCACTGTCCACACACCTGTAAGAAGTCCTCTCGGAACAGAGAGATCTCTTCATACCTGCAAGTAAAATAACACCATCCTGTTAGCTCTCCAAAAAATAGCACGTTAGCTCTTAGTTTATATTAAAAATGATTGCTTGTTTCAGACACCAGAAAGAGGTGCTAACGGTATTTCTCTTTTTGGGACTAGGACAGTGACAAACAGGAGTGGGGTGGGATCACCTGGGGTGTGTGTATTAGCAGCGGCTAAGTCCCTGAGGGGTAGCTTTTATTGACCAAGGTCTGATACTCGGTTACATAAGAAGCAAAGTTTGTTAGACTCCAATAAGCCTTGCTTTCCTGCTTTTTCATGATTCCTAGGATAGCTAGAGGACAGTGGCTAGTTTGAGGGAGAAATGATCTGTGAGATAATAGGGTGCTACTTTCCAATTTAATATGACTCGGGCAGCTGGTGGCCATCCACTGCCAGTGCTCCCTGAGGAAAGCAGTTAATTTCCCGTATACATCAGGATTTTAACTAAAACCTGGCCTCTGATGAGCTGGAGGGAGCTAATTTGGTAGGCCCACATCTCTTTACTATGCAGTCTCCTTTATGACTACTTGGATATGATCAGGTGGGTGCCAGGGAATCTATTATTCTGACAAATGCTAATCATAGGTAAGGATTCTGATTTTAAATTCAAATTCCCTTGCGCTATTAACTTTTCTAACATTGTGTGCTTTTGATGGCCTCATTTGCATGATTTTTTAAATATGCATTTATGGTTGCAATTTTATCTGTGTTCTTTTACTTAATACGTTTTTAGGGGGAGCTTTTTCTTAAGGATGTGAAAGGTTACTGATGTATTTGCAGCAGAGATACACTGGGATGACCGTAGGATAATTGTCATCGGGGTAGCACAGCATAGCAGTTAGGACCCCTGGAGTCGAAAATGCCTGGATCCAAAACCTACCTCCTGCTCTCCATTGGTATCAAGTGCATATAATGTAACTATAGAGAAATCATTTAACCCCATAAACTCTATCCTCATCTTTTAATAGAGATAATAGTATTTCCTATGTAGGATTTTGGGATGACTCTGTTAGAATGGCACATGTATCAGCCAGCTTTTGCTAGGTTACACTGCAGTAACAAATGAACTGAAAACATCATTGTCTTCCAACAACAGTGATTTCGTTTCTCATTCATATTCATGTCCATTGTGGGCTGGCTCTGCCTCTGCTCCCTATTCTCTGCCATCTGAGACACAACTCATGGAGCGCCTCTGCTGGTCTCACAACAGGGGATGGGGATGGCATGGCTCACTATGGTTTTAAAAACTCCTGCTTGGAAGCAGCATATGGTGCTGCCATCTACACTAATAAAAGAGAAAGATGCAAATTAGCCATCACTCTGCCACACTGCTACATCCACCAGCCAATCAGGAGCAAGTATGCAAATTAACCCAACTAAGATGGCAGTGGCCATGGAGATGGAGCGAGCAGGAGGCTTGGGTTGCCCACAGAGATGGAAGAAGCCAAGCTTCCACCTGCCCTGGCTGGCCCTGGCCTCCACTCAAGGCTACAAAGTTTTAATTATAGTAAATAAATAAATCCCAGATTTGGAGAGGCTGGGAGCTTGGGTTGCCAAGAGCTGTGGCTAGCCTGAAAACAGCCATCAGCCCCTCACCCAAGCTGGCCAGGAACCCCAGTGGGGACCCCCACCCTGATCCAGGACAGCCTTCAGGGCGAACCAGCCACCTCCACCTGTGCACCAGGCCTCTATCTTATATAATAAAAGGGTAATATGCAAATTGACCCTAACAGCAGAATCACTGGGAATGACTGGTCACTATGACACACACTGACCATCAGGGGTTAGACACTCACTGCAGGAGCTACCCCCTGGTAGTCAGTGTGCTCCCACAGGGGGAGCTTTACTCAGCCACAAGCCAGGATGACGGCTGCCAGTATAGCAGTGGTGGGAGCCTCTCTCACCACCTCAGCAGTGCTAAGGATGTCTGACTGCCAGCTTAGGCCCAATCCCCCCAGGGAGTGGGCCTAAGCCAGCAGGTGGACATCCCCTGAGGGGTCCCAGACTGTGAGAAGGCACAGACTGGGATGAGGGACCGCCCCCCCCCCTGCATAAATTTTGTGTACCAGGCCTCTAGTTCCTATATAATTAGCCAAAGTAATCCATGTGACCAAGTCTGATATCAGTGAGTGGGTACAACCATTACTATTACCATAATATACAATGCATATTTGCTGGGACATAGTAAGTGCTCCTTAAAAAATAGTTTTCATTCTTAAATTCTGCTCTCTAAAGGTTTAAGATTCACATTATCCTTTACGAAGACGGGAGAGACCAGTATTTACGTGTTTGTCAGTTGGTTTCTTTTAAGAACATGTTAAGGTGCTGAATGCTTCCTTTTAACTTTCCAGGGAAGGTGGTGTATGGAGAACCCATAGCGGCAAGTCTGGGCACAGATGGCACTCACTACTGGAATAAAGAATGGCACCATGCAGCCCACTACGTTATGGGGCCCCCCTTGAGACCAGACCCTTCAACTCCTGACTACCTCATGAATCTATTGGCTAAGTAATCATTGAGCAGATGATTATGAAGTGTTTTTGCCAAAATAAGGTGTCTGATGAGTTTCGGGCTGAGCAGAGATCTTTATTTACCCTCTCGACCTTCCATTGACTTCCCAGTATTCTGTTCTACTTGACCTGACAGGCTCTGGGACTGTCCTTCATCCGGTGACCAAAGAGCATTAGCTTAATTATGTGATGAAATAGTGTCAAAATGTCTCTCCTAGACACACAGAAGTCAGATCATTTTTACTGAAGTTTTATTCTCCTCTGATTTTTTTCCTCGTCTTTTCTATCTCTTGTTGCCTAGAGCCAGGTCTCTTCATTGTGCTTTATTTTTATCCTACAGAATATTCTTGAATTTTTTCCTATGGTGGTATAACCTGGAAACCAGATGTACCTGTTGTACAGGTATAATAGGTTACAACCAAGGGCTGAACCACTCTAGGGGGCAGAAAAGCAAAATTCTCCCTGTGAGTAGGTTATCCTCATGAAAGGCCATCGGAACTATTTTCAGAGGCACTACTTTCTGGGACATTATGACGCTTTTGTGAGAATTGCACCATTCATGGATATCCTGACACTCCCCATTCACAAATTCTCATATCAAAGTGAACAGAGAACTTCTCACAACAGACTACAGTACAAGAGTTCACTTGCCCTTTCCTTTCAACCTCCTTCCTCCTTCGCACGTCTACATCCCCAAGGTTATTCAGAAGTCAAAGCAGGATTCCTGTCACTGCTGACACTCACATCCTCAGCCAATGTCACGTCTCCACTCATCACATTAGGCCAGGGGCTGCCCCAGAGGACCTGCCTCTGTTCACGTGGTTCCCCAGGGTGCATCTTGTGTAATACCCTCCTCACCAAGAACTTTCACTTTCATTATTGCCAATGATCCTGAAAGAATTGTCATCAAGCTCATATAATGATCAATTTCTAGATGAGAAACTGAGCATCGGACAAACTTGTAATCACAGAACCCGTAAGTGATAGAACTAAGCTTAGAACACATCATCGTGCTTCTCTTAAGAGTATTCTCCAAAAGTACCTCCTACAGGAGGGATGGAAGCGGGTGAACTATGTTCTTGAAAAAGCTACTCTTTTCCACTGCCGTTTTCGGACATTCCGTTGCAAAGGGCATCAGGAGACTAGGGAAGGTTGTGGTGGTTTTCCCCTGACCCGTTCTGTCACCTCATCCCCATCCTCTGGGGGTTTTGTTACAGTGGTGATCTGACCACGACAGGGACCGACAACTGCACGTTCAACACCTGCCAGAAAGCTCTCGGAAAGGATGATTTCACTAAGATTCCCAACGGGGTGAACGGTGTTGAGGACCGGATGTCAGTCATATGGGAAAAGGGCGTGGTGAGTGTCACAAGATCCTGCCTGTTTTTGTTTTTTTTAATATATGTTTTTATTGATTTCAGAGAAGAAGGGAGAGGGAGAGAGAGATAGAAACATCAATGATGAGAGAGAATCATTGATTGGCTGCCTCCTGCATGGCCCCCACTGGAGATCGAGCCCACAACTCCGGCATGTGTCCTTGGCCAGAATCGAACCCGGGACCCTTCAGTCAGCAGGTCAATGCTCTATCCACTGAGCCAAACCAGCCAGGGCAGATACTGTATGTCTTGCTGAATGCTTCAACCTGGATCCACTTTGCTTCAGGACTAATGTGCCATAACCTTCACTGAGAAGTTCTTCACTGTGTTTTACTGTGGTGGACACTGGGACTGCTACACCGTCACCACCCCACCCCATGCCCCACAATAATAATGACGTAATTTTCTTCTCCACGTGGTTTAGTTTAGAAGCTACATCGCACCACTTTGCACGCATTAGGAGATACATTTAGATCAATGTAGATTCTTGAAGTCTTTGAGATGTTGTGGCCTTTCTACTTGATTTCTCACGTTCTTGAAACCCACCTCATGGGTCACCGATATAAATTCTTGGAAGGACTGAAGATGCATGAATACTTTGTATTGTGTTTATACCTCCTTTTCATGAAATCTTTGTAGATATCCCTAAAAACCTTTGGATGTAATATTTAAAAACAGCTGTATGAGGGCACATACATCATAATTTAAAGTCTGCACAAAGATTTTTAAATCCCCATCACTTAAAAATTTCTCCCTGAGGATGGAGAAGAATCCTAAGGGCTAAGGGTTCACATTTTAACCTGTCTACCAGTTGACATGTGTAGTTGCAAAGATCAGCAGGGGACACCTGGCTGGTTAGACCTGAGGTCCCCATTATTGTGCTGTTCTTGCCCATCGCCTGGAGACCGTCCATTCATTGACACATTAATCATGCCTCAGGCGCCAGAATCCCCTACAAACACCACTCACTTCTAACTCTAATTAACAGGTACTGTCAGTTTTGTTTCCAAAATGCCTTCTCATTTCCATCTTCATGTCTACCCCTCTAGTTTGAGGCCTATTGCAGTGGCCTCCACAGCTAGTACCCTTGCTTCTACCCTTGCTTGCTACAACCTATTCTATACTCCAGTGCGGGAGTCACCCTTCAGAAATGGAGGTCTGTTCATGCTACACTTCTAACAGCCTTTAATTTTCTTCATTACTTTTAGGACGCTAGTTGAACAATTAATATACACGTAAGGATCTTTAAAGCTTCTTGATCTAGCAATGATCTTCTTCACCCCCTCCCCTTGCTCTCTCCCCTGACTCTAACCATCCCCGATGACGTCTCTTCTCTTTCTCTTTTCTTAGATTTTCTTGATAACAGTCCAACCTTTCTCTTCGAACTTGTGTTATTACAATGAGTATCTTTATTACAGCAGATTTTCATAACCAATTACACTTCCCAAGTATATAAATGGTTTTCAAGCGACTGGATATTTCTTAGTAGGATGCAATAATGAATGTTATTTTGTGAAACGTTCAGACAATTTACCTATGGTAATATTACTTTCAGGACATAGTAATTTTTTTAAAGACAGGAACCCTTTGATAATGAAATAAATCTAAAGATGCTTTTACCATATAAATGTATGTAGGGATAAGCTCTCAACATTAAAAAAGTAATTTTAATGGGGTCACAGACCTCTAATGTCTGTCCATTTAAAAATCTTTTGTAACAGACTGTCCCTAATTTCTGGTTCATGCACAGAATTGAAATTCTTGAGCTGATTCTTTCTCTTCGAGAAAGTGTCGTCACCTGATTTAAAAGTCTGTCTTACCTTAACTCTATAACACTCCATTTAATGTCATCATGATGACTCATACATCTTG
This sequence comes from Murina feae, assembly GCA_004026665.1. Lineage (NCBI taxonomy): Eukaryota > Metazoa > Chordata > Mammalia > Chiroptera > Vespertilionidae > Murina > Murina feae. The sequence continues at coordinate 56,644 of PVJC01000223.1, forward strand.
GGTCTGCAATAAATAAATGTAGTAGTGGTGGTGGTGAACTTCAAACGAGAATTAGAAATACCGTTCCTAGCTATTGTCCATGTGATTCGGAGAATGGTGAAAAAACACAGTGGTTGTATTTTTTTTTAAGCTGACGTATTTTTGAACAATTATCTTTGGGGCTTCCATAAGCTACCCCATCATCCCCATCATTTATCATTATGAGGTGCTCTTGGCACCACAATATAAGAAATTAGACGCAATTCTATTTGGTTCCAAGAGATACCAGTTTGATTGACAGGAAATTCTTAACTATTGATCATGAGAACAAATGCATTTTTTCCTTGACTGGTTTTACAGCACAGTGGTAAAATGGATGAAAACCGATTCGTGGCAGTTACCAGCACAAACGCAGCTAAAATCTTTAATCTCTACCCGAGGAAGGGGAGAATAGCTGTAGGATCAGATGCTGACATTGTGATTTGGGACCCAAAAGCCACACGGTAAGTCGAAATTCTTGCATTTCTTGGGTTCGCAGTGCAGAAAAAGCACTAACTTGCCAAGACATTCTTCCTTGGCCTTCATCAGCCTTTTCTTCTTGGGTGATTTATTTAGCTGTGCCCAGGTATTTTGAGCCTCTGCACAAGATAAAGGTTTTGATGTACAAATATTCCTTTGTTTTTCTTGGCAGTGAGGGAGGATAAAAAAAGTTGTGTTGCTTGCTATTCCCCGGGAATGTATATATGTATAAAACCAATATGAATTTACCACTTCAGTGCTTGGCAAACGCCCGAATTCACACAAAGGAAAGGTACAGAGCAATGAAGAAAAGAAAAGGCTTGGTTTGAAAGGGATGAATTGAAAACTCAAAATAATTACAGCCTTGCTAAAGCTTTCAGATAGAAAAATTCCAGCACAAAGGCTGTCACTTTTAGTTAGCCAAATTTTCCAGCTGAGTTCATCTTGAGTCTATCATTCCCAGTAGACTCCAGCTTTTTGTTTCCAATTTCCATAATTCTATGTTAATATTGAGGGCCTGGCAAATTCCAGCTCAGGAAAGCACTCAGTAGCAGCCGGAGCTCTGCTAACTTCTCTTTACAGAATGTGAGCACCGACAACACCTGCATCCTGACTTGTGGTTTTTATAAACTTTACAGTTGTAATGGGGAAAATTCCAAATGCTGTAACATACTGTGTGTGTGTGTGTGCGCGCGTGCGTGCACGCCTCCCTGTATAAACAGGGCTATGGTAGGGCCTTCTGCCTTATTGTATAGGCTCATTCTAATTTTCAAAGTGTTTTAGGTATTTTCATTGTGGTATGGAAAAGTCTACCGTGTCTTGGGGGTGCTATTAGCACAAGGACCCAATTTCATTTGCGCTCCTAGGCTACCCTCTGGGGAAAAGAAGACCATTGGAGACGCACTGGGCTACCACTGCTATGAACTTAGGAACAAACCCCAACGATCCCCTTAGAAAATACTTATATATTTTATTGATTTTTTCCAGAGAGAGGAATAGAGTGTTAGAAAGGTCGATAAGAGAGAAACATCGATCAGCTGCCTTCTGCACACCTCCTACTGGGGATGTGCCCACAACCAAGGTACAAGCCCTTAACTGGAATCGAACCTGGGACCTTTCAGTTCGCAGGTCAGCGCTCTAACCACGAAGCCAAATACTTATGTTTTTTAGTTCTACACTCTCCACTCTCCTTTGAGCACTTGTCCCAACTCAGGGACCAGTTCATAGTGGCTCATTGCAAGTGGCCTTCAGTGAGTGCAGTGAATGCTGGTTTATTTACATCGGATGCCAATGAGGCACAACCAGGATCTTTGTTATTATGTTAACAAGGGAGCCATCGCCCAGTTGAGGACAAAATATCTGGCTGTCAAAAGATCTAGGCCCATCTCCCTGCAAAATAAATGGCAAGTCCAACAAAATGCAGGCGGCTTCTCTACAAAGCTAGAAGCGTCAGCCTTGGGGAGACAGTGGAAGAATGGTGCTGGGGTTCAGGTCGGGCTGTGGACGAGGAACAGAGCCTGCTGTGCTTAGAAAGCCCCTAATATTTTAAATGTCACTCTTCCAGAGCTATTGTACACGGCAGGGGCCTGCCCGGGGTCATTTCTGCTGCAATTCAAACAATTTAGGTTGCTCCAACTACTGTGACCAGATAAGTCTTTTGAAATAACTTGTGGCCTTGAGGAGTTCATGAGACTTAATCAGGAAACCTAGAGAATTTTCAGAGGGAGAAAATGATCACGTGGAAGAAAGATTTGGGGGAAATGATGTTTTTGAAGCATAGCATCTGGGAGTCATAATGATGATAATCATTAGTAATAATTTGCTTGTGAGACTATTTCAGTGATCTTAAAGTGCTTTGCCTATCTAGAATGTGATTTACAACATGATCACTTTACGGACATGAGAAAACCACAGCACAACGGGGTCTGGGGCAGTTTGAGATGGGAAGCCTGACCCAGTGTCTTCAACTTTGCAAACTTGTAGGCTGGTCATGAGATCTGGTGCCCTGCTATCTCGTGACATCAACGCAGAACACTTTATAGCAAACTTGATTGTCCATCATCCATTTGTTCTCCCAGTCAAGTAGGCCAGCAACCAAAAGCTTTTCTGGGTTTGACTGTATTCTTTATTGTTCCTTTTCAAAGGTAAGGGAGAAATAAAAATACCCTGTTGGAGTGATGTGACACCGCAGTCTAATTCTTCAAAAAGCAAAACAAAACACACTTCATTGGTTTCAGAGAGAAAGGGAGAGGGAGAGAGAGAGAGAAACATCAGTGATGAGAGAGAATCATTGCCGGGCTGCCTCCCGCACGCCCTATACTGGGGATCAAGCCCACCACCTGGGCATGTGCCCTGACGGGGAATTGAACCGTGACCTCCTGGTTCACAGGGCGACACTCAACCACTGAGCCACACGGGCCCGGCTCCAGTCTGACTCTTTTTGATTTAATTTTATTTATTTATTTAATGGAGCTCCATTAGAGGCCCCTGTGGTTTACGCTCTCCTTGATTTTTTTTTTTTTTAAGTGAACATATCCAGATTTTACTGTCATACAGTAAAACAAAACATGAAGCTTAGAACCGGATCACTTGACCCTCTCTCTTCTTATCGCCTCCCAGTTCCAAAGGCGCGCATCTCTTCATAGCCAGCATCCTCTTACACCTGCAGTTGGCCTCAACACATTCAAGCTTCAGCGCAACCTTCTTTGTAGCTTTAGCCTTTTTTTGGAAAATCGGTTTGGGCTGCCCACCACGGCCGCTCTGCCTCCTGCCACAACGCCGCGTTCCCTGCGCACACAGGGGCTCCTTGCCCTGTGTGACTTTGTGGGGTTGATGCTTTGCCACGCTTCTCGCAGACAGCTCGGCGGGTTTTAGGCATGTTCACCGTGTTTGCCAGGTTTGCCAGCGCGCTGTCGGCAGGGAAAGGAAGCTCTCTGGAAGTGTTCATTTCTGAGGACAACACCAGCTCAGGCGTGAAGCGCTGTCTTCCTTAGACAGTGGGACAAAGAGCCATGACCTGACCTAAGGTCATGCATCATTCGCCTCCTTTACTTACCATCTATATTGTTGCTCGAAGGATATTTATAGGCCGTGATTATGTCTCGTTGAGTCATGTTTTTTGAGGGTATAAATTTAGACCACTTGCTCACAAGCCTCAGCCGCCTGCTTCTATAGCATCGCCTGCCCTTCCTTTCCTGTGAGGTTGTTTCTGAGCAGCACGGAACGATCCAGGTGTTTTTTTCAAAGATCTATCTGCTTCATCTCCCCTCTTCTAGTCTGAGAATAACTAACTTAAGGTCACACAGCAAAACGTTTGTGCTTTTAAGTTTCTTTCTATCTCTTTCATCTGCTGACATCATTCGTATCGACATGTCCATATACTAGCATGTGTCTTTTGGGGTGAAGATACTTATTGGCATTTATTATTCGCCTGCGTCTTCTCCATCGATGCCTGCTTGTCGTGCTCACGTGGGTGCACAGTGAAAACCGGCACAGCGTGTGGCTTGGGCCCCAGCTCCGTCGATGCCGAGGAGGGGGCAGGCCCACGCAGGCCGCTGAAAGTCTCTGAGTGGCCACAGGCTCCTTTCTGTGTGTCCAGTATGGCTGCTGTCATCATTGCAGCACGTTCGCATTTCTGGGCGTTCTCAGCTTGTTGCTGCCTGCGGTGAGCTGGGAGGCAGGTGAGCACAGGGCTGCATTTCTCTGACCCTCGGGCTCTTTAAAAAACAAAACAAAACTGGAAACTTTTGTATTTTCCTTTTCTTTCTTTTTTTAATGTTTTCTTTTTTGAAAAACAAAGAAATTGTATTTTTACTTGGCAGGAAATATTTACTTGGATTTCTTTGAGTTATTCCATTTCTTGCTTCTCTGACCCTTTAATTTAAGAATGTTCCCTGCACTAGCATCAGAACTTTTATATATATATATATATATATATATATATATATATATATATATATATATATTTTTTATTGATTTTTTTTTTATAGAGAGGAAGGGAGATCGATAAAGGGTTAGAAACATTGATCAGCTACCTCCTGCACACCCCCCACTGGGGATGTGCCTGCAACCAAGGTACATGCCCTTGACCGGAATCGAACCCAGGACCCCCTCAGTCTGCAGGCCGACGCTCCATCCACTGAGCCAAACCGGTTAGGGCTAGCATCAGAACTTTTTCCACTATCATTACTCATCTTTTTTCACTGTGAAAATTGCAGAAATCAGGAAACAAGAGGGAAGGGGCCGTTGAAGAGGAGACTTTGTAGAATAATGAGACTGAAAGAATAGTTGAACAAGGAGAAAGCGTGTTTATCATGGTTCAGATTAAAAGAGAGCATTTTGCAGAAACGGCTAATTCTTGATCTAGGTCGATCATAGCACCAGCTTTCTCTATTCTTGGTTGTTATGAGAAAGCTGCTCATCTGGGCTGGCTGTTCCTACCCAAAATGTATGCTGCTGACCTCAGCGAGGCCCTCTCTGATGTGCAACAGTATTTTTAGCCTTCTCTAGCGGTGCGCATGCTGCCTTCGACACTACCCACACGTCACAGCCCGCCTCCTCTCACCCTGCACACTGAGTCCTATTGACTGCTACACACTCACAATACTCTTTACTCACTGTTTTTCTCTCTCATGGACATTCTTTTTTAAAAAAAACATGTTTTTTAAAAATATATTTTTATGAATTTCAGAGAAGGGAGAGGGAGTTAGAAACTCCAATGATGAGAGAGAATCATTGATCGCCTGCCACACTGGGGATGGAGCCTGCAATCCGGGTATCGAGCTGACCAGGAATCAAATCATGACCTCCTGGTTCATAGGTCAATGCTTAACCACTGAGGCATGCCAGTTGGGCTAAAATATGTTTTTGGTGATTTTAGAGAAGAGGAAGGAAATGGGATAGAGAGATGGAAACATCAGTGAGAGAGAGGTGTTGGCTGCCTCCTGCACACCTCCTACTGAGGATCAGGCCTGTAACCCAGGCTTGTGCCCTAACCAGGAATCAAACCGGGGACCTCTTGGTCCATGGATCAACACTCAACCACTGAGCCACACTAGCCTGGTGCTCTCATTGACATTCTTGAAGTCTAATCCCATTTTAAACAAATAAGTGTTTTATTTTGGTTTTAGATTTACAGAAAAGCTACAAAGATAGTACAGGGTTCCCATATACTCCACACTCAGTTTCCATCATTGTCTGGCTGCATTACAATTAATGAACCAAGGCTGATATGTTATTATTAACTAGAGTCCATACTTTATTGAAATCCCTTTAGTTTTTGCCTAACATCTCCTTTCCATTTGAGGCTCCCCTCCAGGTAATCATCAGATATATCTCCTTAGCTCCTATAGCCTTTGGTACTTGCTCTGACTTCCTTGGCTTTTGATGACCCTGGCAGTTTTGGGGAGGACTGTGCAAGTATTTTGAAGAATATTCCTTTGTTGTGATTTTTCTGATGTCTCCTTTTTCTCATTATCAGCCTTGGGTTATGGGTTTTAGGAGGAAGACCACATAAGTACTATTTTTACCACATCCTTCCGACAACCTATTACTATCAACATGACTCTCCACTGTCGATGCTGATCTAAATCCACTGGCTGGGGTGGGGTTAGTCAGGCTTCCTCGCTGTATAGTTGCTCATTTCTTCCCCTTTCCATAATATTGTTCTTTTTAGAAGGAAGTCACTGTGCACAGCCCATAGTTAAGGAGTGGTGAATTATGCTCTAGTTTTGTGTTTTAATTAATTTTATATCCCCAGAGTCTGACCCAGTTCAGCCCAGAGTAAAAGTACAATAAATATTGAATGAGTGGGTGAGAAGGATGGATAGCCTTCCACACTGCATGGAAGAATGATGTGATAAAGAAATGGTAGCTGGGCCAACATGGTTCAGTGGTTGAGCTTCGGCCTATGAAGCAGGAGGTTTCGGTTTGATTCCCAGTCAGGATGCCCCACACTGGAAATTCCCAGTCGCTTTGATTCCCAGTCTGGGTGTGTGTGTGAGCTCGATCCCCCAGTAGGGGGCGTGCAAGAGGCAGCCAATCAGTGATTCTCTCTCATCATTGATGTTTCCATCTCTCTTTCTGTCCCTCTCCCTTTTCCTCTAAAATCAATATGCATGTGTGTATGTAAAGAAATAGCATAAATTCTGTTATATACTTGAAAGTTGCTAAGGGAGCAGATTGTTATTATTCCCACCACACACACAAAAAGAAATGGTAATTATGTGACGTGATTAAAGTAGTAATTATTTTGCAATAGATAAGTGTATCGAATCAACGAGTTGTTCGCCTTAAATTCACACAATGTTATGTCACTCATATCTCAGTGAAACTGGAGGAAAATGAAGAAAGGGCGTAAAGGAAAATTGGAAAGGTTTTATTCAACAATTATGGTGAGAAGACAAGTAAGAAATAGAGCATTTTCTCACCTCATGCTTTTAATTTGTTGCAAGTCACCAACAACTGATGTTGAAGGAATGAATGAATGAAGAGGTATATAGAGTGGGTGGATTTTCCAAGGAAAGGAGGAGGAACTGCCACCCTGGACTTCCTTGCTTTGTTTCTTCTTCACTTTTGAGGAACAATTACCTTGGTAAGCAGTTCTAAGGAGCAATAAATTGAAGTGAGAGGAGAGTTGGCCTCCCATGTTCCTTCATTCACACAGTCTCTCAGGACTGGGGCACCACTGTGAGCCAACCATGAGGGTCCAGGTTGTCTAAGGGCCAGGCTCTGCCCTCATGAAGTTGGCCATCTAGAGAGAGAGAGAGAGAAGATGAGCTATGAAGTCAAAAGCTCTCAGTCTAAGGAATGTGTTAAAAATAACACATGCAAGGGAGAAACAAGATGCCACTGATGTTCAAAGAAGAAAGGTCATTCTTTTGTCAGCGCCGTCATGGCATAAGACCACACTGGCGAGAAGGGTAAATGAGATCTCTGGCCCCGAGAATCAGCACTAAACATGTGGGAGAGATCAAATGAGGCACGAGAGAAAGATCTGAGGGCAAGCCATTAAGGCTGGAGATTACGTGAGAGAGAACGGGCTCAGGCTATGGAAGGGAGTGGGAAGGCGAGGAGGTCATGGCTGCCTGTCTTGTGTTAATTTTGTTCATTAACATTTTAAACAGTGCTCATCTAGTGGGGAAGCACTATTTAATCACATGAATAAATGGACATGTCAATATTTATGGGATATTTTTTCTTGCAAGATATTCCCCTTTATTTTACCTATCTGATTTTTTTAAAATTTATTTTTCTTGATTTCAGAGAAGAAGGGAGAGGGAGAGAAAGACTGAAACAGCAATGACAAGAGAGAATCATTGATCGGCTGCCTCCTGCATGCCCCACACTGGAAATCAAGCCCACAACCCAGGCATGTACCCTGATGGATGGGGAACCGAACTGTGACATTCTGGTTCATAGGTTGACACTCAACCCCTGAATCACACCAACTGGGCTTGCCTGCCTGATGTTAATATTAGTTTAAGGCTGGTTATGTGAAAGGTTTTTGTCTGACCACACCATTAGGGGTGGGCTACAATTTTCCTTTGAAAATTTCCTGCAAGGTTTTAGCAAAACCAATTACCCAGCTGATTAGTTAGTATCTCAAATTCTAGCAACACGCATTTCACCCAAGACCCTGAAGGGGGCGCCCACAACCCACACTGAGCTCGGGCCCAACCAGGCCATTAGAGCTGCTGGTTATGCAAGCACCAGCCAGCCTCCAGAGAATGGATGCACTTGCTAATGATTTTTGTCTTTGTCGTACATAGATGTTTTTATTTTTTAAAAGTCTCATTACTTATTAATGGCGCACCTAGAAATATGTATGCTTAAACACCATCTAGCCTTAAAAATGGACCGCACTGAAGTTACCGAGGCAGATTGGGGGCGGGGGCGGGAAGCAGTGCAGCCACAATCTTTTTATTTTAAACCCCTGAAAAGATGGATGATCCCAGGGGGAGAAACCTGACATGCGGTGATGGATGGTCCGAGAGAACTGGGAGTGGGAGCCTGTCGCGAAGGGTTGGACTTCCCGATGAAAGATTACCTGTGACGTTCCTAGCCTGGACAAAGTTCCTGCAAAAATCCACGGCAACAGCTCTTCTGTGTCATTGCACAAGCGAAACAAACTGCACTCCGTGCGCGGGGAGCATCACCCTTTGCAGAAGTGCGGAGTCCGCTGTGCTGGGCGTGAGGGCTCACTGAGCCAGTGCAGAGGCGCGGGTCCTGCGCATCGCTACTTGGGTCAAAGCTTCACAGTTAAGGACACGTTCCCCATCTAAGCGTTTGGCCCATTTTTGTAGAACATCTTGGTACTTGTAGCGACGGGGGAGAAACCCAGAGTCCGATTTCCGTGCGGCGTCAAGAGGGCATCTGGTGGTGTCGTGTAGTCAAGACCGAGGCTGGTCAGGTTGGCCAACTTGTCAACATCTCATTCAAGAGGATGGCCTGTGAGTTACTTGCAAGCCCATAGCAGCAGCAGCAGCAGCAGTAACTCATGTGCTGGCCATTTCAGACTATCCTGTGAGCTTCCTTTCTTGGGGATTGATTAAAGAGCACTTAGTTGCTATGGCAACTGTCCGTTCTCCGTATTTATGAGCTCCAGGATAGCTCACGGCATCTCAAGCACACAGCCACACCGCTAACACACTGTGTGCACCGGAACATTTAATGACGACTTTTAGCTGCACGGTACTCTGCAGAGCAGGCATGTTTTGCTCCCTGTTCTTCTCGTTTATTTTTTCAAACTCAATTCCAGCCGGTTTTGGCTTTGCACGCACCCTTCTTGAAGGCACGGTGCCCTCTCCCCTGCTTCATTTCCTTGCTTTTCTCATAGAAGGTAGAAATACACGAGCTGAACTGTGTATTCAGGGAAGAGTCATGGCCTGCAGCTTTGGCAGTGCCCCTCTGGATTACAGAAGAGGTCCCGTGTGTGCAAGAAAGCCGGGGAAGAATGGCTATTTCATCCTTGGGGCGAGGGATCGTACGACGTGGGGCACACATAAGGAGGAAGGTGCCCGTTGATAAGCAGTGATGACGGCAGGTTACTATTATAGGGATATGTCCGTGCTGCTAGGCACTTTCCCTCGAAGTTGCACATTGTGCTTCATTAGCCTAATTGGCACACATCTTCTTTCTCCTCCTCAAAGGAAGCATCTGCACACACATGCCAACACACTCACACACATACATGTAAATGCAGCAACCGCCTCCGGTTATCAGAACTGGGCAGCCGGAAGACTCTGCTTTCTCTCTCTCTCTCTCTCTCTCTCTCTCTCTCTCTCTCTCTCTCTCTCTCTCTTATATTTTTAATTGATTTCAGAGAGGAAGGGAGAGGGGGAGAGAGAGATAGAAACATCAATGATGAGAGACAATCATTGATCAGCTGCCTCCTGCACACCCCACACGGGACCGGCCCACCACCTAGACATGTGCCCTGACTGGGAATCGAACCATGACCTCCTGATACCTAGGTCAGTGCTCAACCACTGAGACATACCAGCTGGACAGTAAGACTCTACTTTTAATGCCTGTTTCTAAGAGTGTTTATAACTAACTCACCAATCCCCACCCCCACCCCTGCCCAGACCCCAAATCCACATGATCGAGTGCACAGGCCTCATACCTGGTGCATGGGTGGCATGGAGACAGCCTATGCCCTGACCATCCGCTGTGTGGTGATGCATGCATTCATGGAAGCAGCGTCGCACCAGGTTAGAGTTTCCAGGTTGTGCTTTTGCACAGCCGTGGGGGCACCCATCATGTATGCCAGCCATCATAGCTTCACCCAGGCATCAGGACCATTTCCTGGCGGGTGATAGCTAAGTATTTTGAGGAATACATGCCTTTTGCTGACCCACCCGAAACCCAGCCCACCATCTTAGCTCCTGGGGGCAGGAGCAGAACCAGGGTGTAAAGAGAAAGGCTTTGGGGTTCAATTCCTTCTCTACCACGTGCTCACTGAGTGTGACCGTGGGGTGTTATTTCCTTTTCCTGAATTTCAGTTTCCTCATTTGTAGAACCGGGATGAGGATGATGATGATGATGATGATATTAGTTTCATAGCATTGTTGTGAATGTTTAAGATGCTATACATAAAGTGCTTGGTAGGAGAACATAAATGGAAACAAGGGAACAAAAATTCTTGGTCCCTAATTACTTTTCAGTAGTGCTTGGCACGCAGTAGTAGGTGCTCCGTTAGTAATACGAGGTGCTCAGTCAGTGGTAGTAAGTGGTCACTGTGTCAAATGAGTGGGAAGCTGTCAGTAGCTATAGTTATCCTTGTGATTTAAAAGTCCTTGCAATAATGACTTCCTTCAGACCTGACCTAAGGGGACTAGGACATCTCACATAAAGGAAGCTCCGTCCCTTATGATTCTTGCACCTTCTGATTTTCACCAAGGGTGATTAAAGTGGAGAAGCATGGATGGATTCTTTTGGGTAAGATCATCTGATTAAACTAGGACTCTCAAGTGCCTCCAGCATCGACCGACGCCTCTGAAAAAGGTATTTGCAGTGAAACTGTTCCAACGAAGCACCTAAACTTCCTTTTGTAACCTTCAGAGTCTTCATCACTTGCTTTTCAGAAGTTTTGGACTGTGCATGAGAAAAAGCTAGCCTTGCTGGTTATATCCGGGTAAAGATGTCGCCTCTGTGTATGCCAGGTGGTCTATTTAAACATGTTCCGATGCAACGGAACCTCTTCCGTGAACTAGAAGTGGTTCCCAGGGACTTCACGAGTAACGGCTGCATCATTTTTTTCCAGCTCATGAAGGAAAAGCGCCTCAGGAGCAGGTCACAGGAGCCCATCCTGCCGTTGAGCATGTGCCTTCGCCAGAGGAAGCACAGTCTATTTTAAGCGTTAGGATTGGGGAGGTGGTTGTGCGAAGGGCTTGGGTTTTCTGCCTCGACACCTGCTGCGTTCTTTGCCTACCTGACATACCTGTTTTTCTGGTGTTGGCATTTGCCTGTCTTATTTACAGCTGTATTCCTAGGTTCCACAGCAGTGCCAGCTACATATAGGAGCACAAACAATTTTTATTTTTATTTCTGTGTGAATAAACCAGATTTTAACAGTCTTGGGCCAGTAAGCAAATACGCGATTTAAAAGGCTTTGTTTATCTGCTCTTGAAACTGGTTCCAGATCCAGGGTTTACATTTTTCCCCTTTTGAATTAAAAAAAAAAAAGGAAAAAAGAATTCTGAGCACTTCTGCCTTCTCCTTCTCCCAAGCAGTGCCTGACCAAGATGCATTCCAGGGTCAGCGGCCAGGAGCATCAGCAGATCTGGCCATGAGTGTGGCTGAGGCCAGGTCGGAGCCTTCCCTGGTCAGATAACTCTGCTGATTGCCTCAGACTCACACTTAATTATCAGAAAGCCGTGGGCCCCTGATTCTGTAGGAAGCAGAAGACGGAATGGAAATGAATTGAAGGAAATGGAGTATCTGTACCTGGAAAGACTCCTAGGGTCCTTATAGCCTCAAAGCCCAGCAAAGAGCCGTGGCTTCCCACGTGGCCTGGGGAGCGGCCAGTGAAAATGCGCCTTTCCCTTCAGAAGAGGATCACAGTGAAGTCTATGAGGAGGCAGTGAGTATTCAGGGAAGGGCTACCTTTTCAGTGGCCACATAAAGCATCAAAACACTTAATCTAAGCCCTTTTTTTTTTTTTTTAAAGCAGTAGTTCTCAAAGTATGGTTCAGGAACCACCAACCTCAGCAGCCTCTGGAATTTATTAGAAATGCAAATTCTCAGGCGCTACCCCAGGCTGCCGCTTAGGACACCCCGGGGGTGGAGCCCATCCACCTGATGAACGAATGCAGAGCCCTGGCCAGTGTGGCTCAGTCGGTTGGCATTCTGTGCACCAAAAGGTGGTGGGTTTGATTCCTGGTCAGGGCACATACCCAGGTGCAAGTTCAATCCCCAGTCGGGTACGCATGGGAGGCAACCGATGGATGTTTCTCTCTCTCTCTCCCCTGCTTCTCTCTCTAAAAATCAGTACACATATCCTCAGGTGAGGACTGGAAAAAAAGAATATGGAACATATACACACAGGGTTGGGCTAAAGGAGGTTTATCATTGTGAATATACAAAACACAGTTACTCTTATTTTATTACTTATGAATTACGAGAGGCCCGATGCACGAAATTTGTGCAAGGGGCTCAGCCCTCGCAGCCCCAGCTTTGTCTGAAAGGTCGTCCGGAAGGATGTCCGGAAGGTTGTTTGACTGTCCAATCTAATTAGCGTATTATGCTTTTATTATTATAGAGTGTATTATTTTCCATACGAACAACTTCAAACCTCCATCTGCCCCGCCTTCTACTCATGTGGAGTGATGAGCTGGAGATGCTGAGGGAACTCCTGTGAGTTCAAGGTCGTGGCATGTGGCATGGGTCCCTGTATGTGGACTTGCGCTCCCGGAAGTCCCTTCCCACCACATGCTACTGGCAGAGGGGGTTGGGGGGGCGCTCTGTGGACACAAGGGCAGTGGCAGCTTTTTTAAAAGGTTTCTGTGCCTGCGGAACACTCAGCCCATCCCTGAGGAAAGGCCTGTGCAGCCCGGAGCCTGGGCAGGAGAGTCAGGGTCCATTAGGTTTATTGTACAGCTGCCGTGGGAGCCCCATTAAACCTGCTGCCTAATGTCCTTTGTCTAAGATGATTTCTCATTGGCCAGGAAGCACATGGATCAATACTATTTTTTATGCCGACATGATGTCGCCGGAAGGAAATTTTCCGTCGCTTCCCTGTGCCTGCCTTCAGGCCTGACCGGGGCTGCGTGCCATCTGGGCCTCGAGGAGCCTGCCCAGATGTGCCATCTGCAGAGCCCACCAGGGTGCCCTTCGGGAGGGGGTCACCCCGCTGCCCGCTCAGAGCTGGGCTTGGCGTTCGTGCTGGGCTTTCGGCACGTGTTTTCCTGTCCATACTGGGTCTAACAGAGACAACTTTGTTTCTTTCCTATGAAGCCCTTTACTCTGTATCTTGGCTTTGTTTGTATTTGGAATGCTTTCTGCCTCTCCAGAATTTCTTACAGATGCTTTGTCTACATTTCTATTATACTATTTTCTTCCTGTCTCCCCCCGCCCCTCGGCCGCACCCCCACTGTGATCTGTGGGAGGGAAATGTTGAGACTTTGCTCCCAGTCCTCGTCTCCTACCAGGCATTGAAGGAAAGCTGTGTTGCTAGAGGCAGAATAATGAGAAGGTAATTCTCCCACAAGGAAAAAAATATTGGAGCACTTATCTGTGCGGAAGAGTTGCTGAATTCCTCACAGGGGAAACTGTATCAATCAGTTAGCTATCAACTATTTATTGCATGCTTGCTGTGTTTAAGAAATGCAAAAGAAATAGCGTTCCTGAGTGTTGCCGGGGATGTAAACATAAGGTGTAATAGCTGCCATCAAAGAGACTTTGTTCTGGTTGGATGGATGAGATACAAACATGGGAAAGGATAGTAACTCTTGGAAGAAAAATATAATAACAGCTGAACACATTGCTGCAAGAGGTGGGGAGAGTCTTAACGTGCTGTGGCCCAAACCATTGTCCTGAGTTGAGGTCATCAAACTTCAGAGAAGACTGGGTGGGACATGGGAAAGGACTTTGGACTAACTGAGTCTTGGGGGTGGCTCTGGATAATAGAAAGGGGACAGTAAAGCCCCCCAGATGGAGAGATCGAGGCTACATTGGGAAAGATACACCCAAGGGCAATCAAGAGACGGGGAGGGCAGGGCCTCAGGATGCCAGGTCGTAGGGATAACACAAGTCCCAGCCGGATGACCATGAGCTTTGGGTATTGGTTTAAGGGAAGAGGATCTGCTGTTAGCATGAGCTAGCGAACATCTCTGCATGAGGGTCTGAGTCGATTAAATCTGTGCTTCCCCATCTTCGCATGGCACAGTGATCTTATTCATAGAGAGCGTGGCAGTAAAGAGAAGGGATCTGGAGACGGGGAGGAGAGTGTGGCATCCACAGCTTGTCCTGGTTTGCCCGAAATGTCCTTAGTCTCAGCAGTGCAAGTCCCGTGTCCAGACAAACCCTTCCCGCTCAACCCTCCCTAGGCCTGCTCGTCACCTGGGAAGATGCTTTAGGTGGAGGGTGACTAGCCTACAGGTTCTGTCCACACCGGGTCGCCCTGAGGTCTGAGTGTTTGGATCTTGTATCTGGGCTCATCATTTGGGAAACTGATTAAATGCTATTGTAGGCTGATCAGTAGGATTGGATCAGGGAAAATCACCCAGAGGCTTCAGGGGGTAAGGGTGCTGGCAAGTTGATAGCATCAAAAAAAAAAAAAAATTATTTAGGAGATTTTTTTTTTCTCTCCTGGCAAGAAAAACCCCTCCTTGACCACGTGGTGAGGGAGAGGGGTCAGGATCGACTTTAAACCTGTGGCAGCTTTGTTCATTTATGACCCAAGCATTTACCGAGTGCCAACTGGGTGCAGTTTCCCCCTGAACATTGTACTCAAAGTTGAGTGAGAAATATCTTCCCCTAAAGTAGCTCAGGATCTAATGGGACAGATAAACCCTCCAAATAATTAAGGCAACTATAAGGTAAGGTGGAAGACCTGGGTGTGTGGGCCAGGGGTGAAACAGCATGGGATTGACGGCAGAACTGGGTCACTGGACTCAAACCCCAGCTGCACCCTTACTTACGAGCTCCGTGACCTTGGCAAGCTCCTCACGTCTCCGAAGTTCAGTTCCTCTCAGTGAGTTATAGAGATGGTGCCAACAACAGCACCAGCCCCTGAGGGCTCAGCATGCTGCATGGCACACAGTGAAACCTTAAGAAACATGAATATTATCATTATCCCAGATAAAGTAAGACTCTAGCAGTTTACAAACCAGAGGGTATCAAAGGAGGTGACTTTAATATTGTGGGACCCCAGAGAGAAAAGCTTGGATAGACAAATCAACAAGTCCCCATATTCCAGTTGGTGTTTGTCAACCGCTGTTTCAATCAGTGTCGTCCGTGTGGAAAATAATACAGTGATTAATAAATAGCAACATGAGAATAAACTTTGGGAAGAGGGGGAGGGGAGGGCGGAACTAAGAGATATCTGTAATACCATCTATATATATAAAATAGAGAAATAAACTAATTAACCAGGATGCTGTAATGGGTCGACCAGTTGTGCGTGCAGTGTCCAGTGTCAGGGGCGGGGTGGCAGAGGCCTCCGTGTGCCTGCGCTGGGGGTGGGGTGAGGGGGGGGGTGGGCCCTGATCGGCAGCAGCCGCAGCTGCTTCAAGGACCAGAGAGGGAGGCAGGCCTGGACCGGAGGGTGGGCAGCGCTTTTAGTCAACAATAAAAATGCCCTTTTCTGCACGATTAGCTTGCGAATGGGACACAGCTGTAACTGCCATTTAAGTAAAAGGTCCCTTAGACATGACGTGGAGCAGGGCTGTTGAAACATGTTGGACGTCTGACAGCCTGTGACGGTAGTTCCCAGGAAAGACTCTCCATATAATTTCTTTGTGTTAGGCCTCTCGTGTAGGTTTCATAGTAATGAGTAACTGCTACAGTTTTTAGTTTAGTGTTGTTTTTTGCCATTTTAAATTTCTGATGCTTTCCATCGGGTGGCTACTGAAAGGAATGGCTGTATCTGAGGCATGCGCGTTTCAGGGCTTCCTGCGTATGTGGTCACCACCTCCTGGCTCCACACCCGCTCAGCGGCCAATCTTTTCTCCCCCTTTGAGTTTTGTTACCTTCGCAGGTAACACTTGTTACCTTTCACCCACAAATTTCATCTGTTTGAGCACTAAGGACGTTGAATCCCTTTTCGTGTTTATTAATCATTGGGGTCTTTTCTTATACAGAACTATCTGATTCTTCCCTTTGTTCATTTTTCTTTTGGTAACACAATCGTGTTTGTCTCTTTATGTAAATGGTTTGTCGTGTTTCTTGAAAACTGCTCAAGGTGATTCTGAGGAATAATGCCATAGTTATCTGACACTGCTTTGCATAAGCTGTAAGGCCTTATATATATGCATATGCATGTGATTCCTACTGAAACATTAATTTTGCTCCTATGTTCCAATCATGTTATAACAAAGAGGTGCTTGCAGATTCAGGAACAGTGTGAGCTGAAACCGGGAAGGGATGTTTGTCTGTTCATTGATGCTGCATCCTCCGTGTTTAGCACAGTGCAGGAGTGAATGAGCATATGATAAACCCAGAGTGAGGAGGGATTTTCTCGGCGTTCCATCAAGGTGGCTTCTTCAGTTCATGTTCCTGTCCGCCTCAAGCCAGCAGTGAACAGAGGTGTGTATGGCTGGGAGGCCAGAGCTGTGAAATAATGGTCTTAATATCCTGAAGTTAGGAATCTCATTTCTCAGGACCTAACTTTCTTCGTGGAAACACTGTAAGCCTAATTAGTCATTCTACCTCATTTATTTAAGTGATAAACCGGAGACAAGAAGAGTTTAATGACGCAAGCATGGCTTCCTGCAAGGTGATGAAAGACCCATGTTGTTGTTTTGTTTTTACTACTCCAGTATTTTAACTGCTGAATATATGGCAAGCCTGCTGGTCCTCAATGCCTCATTGTTTTCTGGCACCAAGGAGAATAAACTTTACACAAAGTATAAAAAACCCCGCATGATATGAACAGAGAAGTGGAGCCACTTGGAGACAGATACGGATGTGCATAGATATAGCTATCGATACTCATATACACACATACATAATTTGTGTTCATATATAAGTGCATATGCTTGTTTCTATATGTGTGTTATACATGTATGTGCACATATACACACATGCATATGCATACATACAGACATTCACATACACACATAGGATTTGATCTTCCCTGGTTGTTCGAGCTGGTTAAGCAGTTGCCTGCAAGGCTTGCTGTCTCTGCCTCTGATGCTGGAGCCTGAAGTCCAGCGGGCAGGCCTTCGAGAAGGGAAGATGAGGGTAAAGTGGGGAGAGCAAGGACCAGGTGGAACCACCAGCAGGAGCTGGAGCCCCGCAGAGAAGGAGGGTGTTGGAGCCCCTTACACGTCTAGCGTGGTTCAAGGTTCCTGTTCAGGGTTCAAGTTCTGAAGGAGGCCGCACACAAAATGAAGAGAGAGAGACTAGAAGAGAATCAATTTGGAAACTGGAGGACCAGGCGTGGAGCCTTCCTCTACCAGGGTAGATTGCCCACTGGTGGTTGATTCTCACCAGCCTTTTATTGAGTCTCTGAGAAAACAACCATATCCTTAGGCAGGAAATTCCAAGCAAGAATCTTACATGTAATTAACAAGTGGGGGATTTGCTGTAATTACCAATATTTCAACTTAAACAATGGGTGCATAGCTCTGACCTTTCAGAGCAACAAAGGTAGGTTAAAAACAATCAGTTTCCAGCATCAAAACAATCAGTTTCCAGCATCAAAACAATCAGTTTCCAGCAGCAGGGGAACCCCTGCTGGTTCTTGTCGCCTCTGCCCTTGGTACCTGCCTTGGTCATTGGGCCAAACACTCACACTTGGCCTGGGAGTCAGAGCAGGGAAGGAGGGTCAGGGGAAGGCGGGGCAGGTGTGGCCAGGGCGCCTCACAACAGGAGATGAGCCTGCAGATCATTTGAGCTGCCAATGGGTTGCTGCTTTCCCTCCACCCTCCCAGGAGTAGATGCCATTGCCATGTGGGGATCCATTTTAAGGATGGCAACACAGGTTCAGAGCAGTTAGTCATTTGCCCTAAACCCCACAGCTGGATAGGGTAGAGCTGGGGTTCAGAGCAGGTTGGGTAAACTCTGTTGTCTAATCCCTTAAACCCTGCAAAGCTACAGCCACCCGAAAGAGCAGGGAAGGAGGCGAGGGCGTGGGGGAGGGGGGTGGGGGGTGAGACGTGGCCTCTGGCCTCTTGGGTTTGTACTCTGGCCTCTCCACTTACTGACCGTGTAGCCTGGGACAAGGTACTTTACCTTGGTTTGCCTCAATTTCCTCATCTGTCAAACGGGCATGATTCTAATTCCCATCGTCAGAGGTCGCTATGCAGGGTCAGGGTCAGGCTGTCGAGACACGTGTACTCTGTGTCACAGTGCCCAGGGCACTGAGCGCCTGTTGGCAGTCATCGCCCCAGTTTGCTCAACTCAGCAGATTTCTGCCATCGGCCTGTCAGCGGTGGCGGGTCCCTTGTCAGCTTGTCGGGCGCCCCTGGGTGTCGCTCCGTTCCCTGCCTCTGTGATGGATGAGTCTACCCTCAGGCGGGCTGGCGAGGGAGCTGATTCGGTTTCCTGCAGCTTTTCAGCATCACTGCCTGGGATCCCGAGCCCCGCGCCTGCTCCGGGCAGACAGAGGTGATGCCGCTGTGAGGACACTGTGACAGAGGTGGGCCTCAGTGACCCAGCAGTGCTTTCCCGAAGCAGGTGCCTCTTGGGTCTGGTCCAGATGGGGCTGTACGGCTCCATTGCTAATCAGGACTCTGGGGCTGTGCTTCTAACTCTGGCAGAGCCTCCCAAATGCTCGATTTTAGGAGGGTCCATGCAGTGCACCGCGGCTGACATAGATGATTAGCTGTCACCGAGTTTCCCGCTCAGACAGGAAGAAGATAATTGCTATTAAAATCCCAAGTCTGGGAACCTTTTTAATGCCTGAAGCACTCAGCCGAATGGGATAGGCGTCAGCCTGCTCGGGTTTCATTTCTGGCCTTGCGGTTCACTTCCTGGGCCACTTGACAAGTCACTGCATGTCTCTCCGTCTCCATTTCCTCATTGATTAAATGGAGATGCTAGCATGAATTGTTGAGCGATTATGTGAGTGGGGTACAGTCGATGCTTGATGGACAGTGGCCGCCTCTGGAATGTGCTGGGATGGTCCCACGTGTCCCTCTGCCTCGTGACTTCTCAGTTACCTTCCTTGTCCTCCTTGCACTCTTTATGGTTTCTTTGTTTTTCTTTACACCTCCACCTTTTTTGTTGTTGTTGTTAATCCTCACTCGAGGATATTTTCCCATTGATTTTTAGAGAGAGTGGAAGGGAGAGGGAGAGACAGAGCGAAACATTGATATGAGAGAGACACATCGATGAGTTGCCTCCCACCCATGCTCCAGCCAGGGCTGGGGATTGAGCCTGCAACCAAGGCACATGGCCTCGACCAGATTGAACTTGGGACCCCGCAGTCCGTAGGCTGATGCTCTATCCACTGAGCCAAACCGGCTAGGACATCCTCCACCTTTTCTGTCTCTCTGTCTCTCTGAGTCTTTTGTTTTTTCTTTTTGTGACTCTTTCCTTGTAAGGTTCTAGGTCTTCCAGTCCCCCCAGGAGCCTTGCTTTTGCCACATCAGAACACTGAGAGCAGGGTCAGCAAGCTTCTTCTGTGAAGGGGCAGGCACATGGTGGGGGCTTCATGGGCGATAGGGTCTCTGCTGCCACTAC
The DNA here is from genome assembly GCA_004026665.1 of Murina feae. Taxonomy (NCBI): domain Eukaryota; kingdom Metazoa; phylum Chordata; class Mammalia; order Chiroptera; family Vespertilionidae; genus Murina; species Murina feae. The sequence goes on from PVJC01000223.1 coordinate 76,492, forward strand.
TCAACTCTGCCTCTACTGCAAAGGCAGCCACAAACAGTAATCAAAGAATACACATGGCCGTGTTCCAATAAAACTTTATTCCCCCAGGCAAGCTGTGGGCCAGATTTGACCTGAGAGGGCCATCATTTTCTAATGATTTAGAATTTTGGGGATTACAGATCCTTCTCGTTGAACATCTAAAGTCCACTCCCCTGATGCACATCCGGGATCTCCGGTTCCCAGCATGCACCGAGAGAGCCTCCCTTTGGTGCTCAGTGGCTCTTGTCCCACATTTTCCCACCGCACACTCTTCAGGCAGTGAGTCAAGAACGATTGGCAAAGGTTGCTTTGTGAATCCTAATGGAATAACGTTCAAGTGTAGAAGGCCCTAAGGAAATTCTATTTAGACACTTGGATCTTAAGTGGCTCCATCCATTCAGAACTGATGGGTGGTGTTTGAGCAGTCGGCATTCGGTAAAGCCTGCCAGTCGTGGTGGAAATCTATAAGCTTGGTGTCAATACTGTGCACTTTGCATAGTTAGCAACTGACAGTCTCAGCCATCTTCTGAAAGAGCTTGTACCCTGTGCTGTGGTTAAAACAAGTTGCTTTTCATCATGAAAGGAAAAAGCCTTTTTACTTCATAGACCCAAGTTCAAGATCTAGCTTTGCCATGTGTTAGATGTGTCTTATGCAATTTAACCTCTTTTATCCTCAGTTTCCTTACCCATAAAATAGGGATATTAAGAATATTGATATCATAGGCTTATTCCAAGGGTTAAATGAGATGATAATTTTAATGCCAATTGCAGAGCAAGGCAGCCTACATGTGTTTGGTAGAGGTTTTGGTTTTTAAATATGATTTATTGATTTTCAGAGAGAGAAAAGGAGAGGGAGAAAATGATGGGAACATCAGTGATGACAGAGAATCGTTGATTGGTTGCCTCCCGCACACCTACTACTAGAGACTGAGCCGGCAACCTGGGCATGTGCCCTGACCAGGAATCGAACTATGACCTCCTGGTTGATAGGTCGATACTCAACCACCAACCTATCACATGGGCTGGGTTTTTGTAAGAAAATGTGTTTTTCAATCTTGGAGTATCTAAGAACCCTTTCAGCTGTGACAGGAGTAGAATCATGCAGCGTGAGGCTTGCTGGTCACCTCCTCAGGAAAGCTGGAGGCCAGCTTCTGCTCTTAGGATTCCAGAGCGGGGAGTTCTGACTTTTGACTGGTGTTACAACCCATCTCTGGATGGCCCACAGTTCTGTAGCGGTCTGCATTCCTGGTTCTCTCTCCTGGCCACAGTCTTTGCTTCTCTCCTTCACTCATACACCCCACTCCCTGCTTGTCAAGAAGTTATTTTTCAGTGTCAAACTGCATCTCACCTGCCAGCATTTCTGCTTACCACCTCTTTTTATTTGCCTCAGTGGGGATGGAGGGAAAATAGGTCATGTTCTTTTAAAAAAAAAAGAGAGAGAGAGGAAAGTTGAAAGTTCTCTAGATGTTTCTGATATCTAACTTTCTTTTTTTCATCCCTTTAGTTGAGAACCCTACTGTCTTCCCTTCATATTCTAGTCATTCCTTTCTCTTCTTAAAATATGGCATTGAAACTGAGCATAATAATAAGTAGCTGGCCCCTCTGAACTCTCAGGGCAGTTACCCACTGCATTCCTGTGCAGAAAACTGACATCTCTTTCTGCCCAAGTTGCACCCACAGATAGTCTGTCAAACAATGTCATCTTGCCAAGGGCAAGGCAGCTCCCAGGGAGGGTAATAATATAATTACCACAAGACCAAGTCCACACTCTAGTCCAGAAAGTGAATTCTCACTATAAAGTGAATTCTACCAATATGTCAGGCTGACAGCTTGCCTTCTAAAAGCTAATAATCCTTCCTCACCTACAAGCACATATGTGTTTTATATTCAGAGGACTTACATCCTGGTGTCATGCCAGCTTTTGCTGATTCATAGTCAGTTCTTGCTCCTGCGAAATACTAAATTATTTTTAGTTCCTCATTTCCTGAAAACTAGTATATAGAACATGCAATATTAATGTGAAGTAGTAATTCAGAAACTTGCTAATAACTTTGTTTCAAAGAAACAAATATCTAATCTAATAAAAGAGTAATATGCAAATTAACCCCACTCCTTTACACCCACAACCCACGCCCACCAAACAATCAGGAGCAAATATGCAAATTAACTCAACTAAGATGGTGGCAGCCATGGAGCTGGAGTTGCCCCGGGCAATGGAGGAAGCCAGAGCCCTACAGGCCCTGAGCTCTACTCAAGGCTCAAAGTTTCAATTATATAAGATAAACCCCAGATACCTGTTGGGTTGGGATCTTGGGTTGCCAGAGTCAACCCAGGCTTCAAGCAGGGGACCAAGGCAACAAAGTTTCTGTTATAGAAGTTAAATATATCCCAGATACCTGTTTCCAGCTAGGAACCCCAGTAGGGACCCAAACCTAAAGGGGCTGAGGGCAGCCTGAAAACGGCCTTCAGCCCCTCACCCAGGCTGGCCACATCCCCATGGGGTGTGGGTCCCCACTGGGGGGCTTGGCAAGCCTGCAAACAGCCATCAGCCTCTTACTAGCTGGGGCATGCCAGCAGGTGGACATCCCCTGAGGATTCCCAGACTGCAAGAGGGCACAGGCCGGGCTGAGGGACCCTCCAAGTGCACATTTTTGTGCACTGGGCCTCTAATGTGTGTGTGTGTGTGTGTGTGTGTGTGTGTGTGTGTATACACTAGGGGCCTGGTGCACAAAAATTTGTGCACTAGGGAGGTCCATCAGCCCGACCTGTGCCCTCTCGCAGTCTGGGATCCCTCTGGGGATGTCCACCTGCTGGTGTGCCTGGTCAGCCTGGGTGAGGGGCTGATGGCTGTTTGCAGGCTGGCCAAGCCCCCCAGTGGCATCCCTCACCCCATTGGGGTATGGCCAGCCTGGGTGATGGGCTGAGGGGTGCTTTCAGTCTTTCAGGCTGTCCACAGCTCCCATTGACCCAATGTCCCAGCAAGGCTGGCTGGAAGCAGGTTCCTGGGGTTTGTTTATCTTCTATAATTGATACACTGTTCCTTTAAGCTGGGACCTAGGCAGTTAACGAAACCTCCTCTCTGCTTCAGCTCTGTCTTCTATAATGAAACAATGTTTCCCTTAGAAGTCAGGCTCGGCCTGCTGTTTGCTTCAGCTCCCGAGGCTTCTATCATTGATACTTTGTTGCAAATATGTTGTTCCCTGGAGCGGGGAGAAGCCCAGGTGGCCCTCAAACATTTTCACTCCTGCTGCAATGGAAACTGCCTGTTTACTCAGCTCCCTGAGTGCCGGCCTCCATGTTGGCTGGGTTAATTTGCATACAGTTGCTCTGATTGGCTGGTGGGCGTGGCTTAGGCATCCCAAAGGGATGGTCAATTTGCATATTATGCTTTTATTATATAGGATTGTGCAAAGTGTCCCATCTGGAGTTTGATTGCTCACTATGATGTGCACTGACCACCAGGGGGTGGTGTGGAACATGGCAGGTGACCAACGGCGGTGGGGTGTTGAAAGAGCAAGGGAAAGAGGAGGCGGGGAGGTGTGGAACCTTATCAACCCTGATCACTGGCCAGGCCTGGGGACCCAACTGTGCACAAATTTTGTGCACCTGGCCTCTAGTCTAGAATAATAAAAGCATAATATGCTACTTAGACCGGGCAACCTTCTAGAAAACCTTCCGGGTGAAGCTGGGGCTGCAAGGCAAGCCTGGATCCTGGGTGCCTGCTGGCAGCCAGAGAGAAGCTTGGGTCCTGGGTGCCTGCTGGTGGCCAGAGGGAAGTCTGGATCCTGGGTGCCTGCTGGTGGCTGGAGGGAAACCTGGGTTCCAGGTGCCAGAGAGAATCTGGTGCCAGCAGCTGGGGAAATGAAGGCCTACTCTTGCATGAATTTTGCTCAAATTTCATGCACCAGGTCTCTAGTATGTATATAAAATGCCTTCCATTTGCTCAGTCTGTGTGAGGCACAAGAGATGAAGACAGTGGTACCTACTTCCGAGGTTAACTTTCTAGTATTTAACCATGAGCTACACCACCACTCATGACCCACATACATGACACAGCTCTAAGGACAAAACAGCAGAGTTACCTGATCAGTTAATTTCTTGAAGTCAATGTTTGGGCAGCCTTTTTACGAACCTGCATTAAATGTCTTGTCATACCCTGAGCACCAGTAGAGTTCCCACATTACTGTCTGGTGTAGATTTACTGACATGGCTGAAGCAGTGCCATTTTCTCTTCTGTGGGAGGAGGTGGGGGTAGAGTCTGAACAGAGGGCAGAAGATTGATGGGTGCAGTGAGTAGCAACTTTGCTTGGTAATGACAGTGTACCTGAAGTAGCACCATTTAGCATCTCCAGAGATGTGGCTGCTTTGCTCCCATTTATATAACTTGTCACATCCAAGGAATGACAAGAGGGATGGTTTGAAATAGACAGCTGGAGCACACGTCAGAAGAAATCTCTTCTCTTGTGATCACATTGAGAATGACCTGTTTTGGTTTAAGGAATCTAAACTAATAAAAGCAGAATAGTAAAATTAACCGTTTCTCCGGGACACCCACAGCCAATCAGAACGGCTGTATGCAAATTAGCCCAGCCAACATGGCGGCCGCCACTCACGGACCTGAGTAAACATTTAGGCAGCGTCTGTTGCAGCAGGAGGGAGAGCGAAACTATCTGCTCGCTGGCTCCTTAGCCTTTGGCCTGAAGCAAAAACGCACATTTGCAACAATTAAGTGTAACAATTGTTTCATTATAGAAGCCGAGAGGTGAGGCAGAGAAGAGGCTTCGTTAGTAAAAGGCCGCCTTAATGGAACAGCATCAATTATAGGAAACCTGCGTCCAGCGGCCTTGCTGGGACGTTGGGCAATGGGAGTTGTGGGCAGCTTTAAAGCCCCTCACCCAGGCTGGTCAGGCACGCCAGCAGGTGGGCATCCCCCAGAGGGGTCCCAGACTGAGAGAGGGCACAGGCCGGGCTGAGGGACCTCCTGAGTGCACAGAACGGCTGCAGGGCGGGACAGCGCAGGACCCAGGACCCGTGAGTGGGAAAGAGGCGCAGGGTCGGCAGCCTGCTTGGTAGGCTTCCCAGGCCCTTGGAGGGGCATCGGGGAGCGGGTAGGAGGCGGCAGGGTCGGCGGCCTGCTTGGTGGGCTTCCCAGGCCCCTTGCAGGGCACCAGGAAGTGGGAAAGCAAGGTGGCGGGCTGGGGAGTGGGAAAGAGGCAGCGGAGCAGTCTCAGCCTGCTTGGCAGCTGCCCAGGCCCTTTGCAGGGCACTGGGGAGCGGGAAAGCAAGACTGCAGGGGCCGGGGTCCTGCTTGGCAGCTCCCCAGACCCCTTGGCGGCACCGGGAAGTGGGAAAGAAAGGCAGCAGGGGACCGGTGAGTGGGAAAGAGTCGGCGGCCTGCTTGGCGGCTCCCCAGACCCCTTCCAAGGATCAGGGAGCAGGAAAAGGCTGGCCTGACCACAAGGCTGGGTTTTCCATGCTTTCTGGTGGCTGGAAGAAGATGGGCAGTAGGCAAGCTTGGGAGGCAGGCAGCACCCAGCCCTGGTCACAGCTCAAAAAAGAGAACAACATGCAGGGGAGGGCAAGAGTCTGAGAGATCAACATAGAGGGGGTGCCTGCTCCAAGCCTCCACGGTGTGCCTAGGGGCAGGCCCCCAGCAGGTAGACACACACAGGAGGACTGCTCTGAGCCTCAGATGCGGCTGGGGGCAGGTCCCCAGTGGTGACACACACACACACACACACACAGAAGGCGCCTGGCAGACTGGGGCCATCATAGGATATCCACTGAGGGGTCCCAGACTGTGAGAGGGCACAGGCCGGGCTGAGGGACTCCCTCCACCCCGAGTGCACAAATTTTTGTGCACCGGGCTCCTAGTTTTTAATAACACCCTAAGTCCCTTACTGCTAAACAGAAATACAGCCTAGGAAACACCAGGAAATATGGAAGGAGCTGTCATCCGTGTGTTTTCTGGTGAATGAAGAATGTTTCTATTGATTGACTGCTTCCCTGGTAGCTTCCTGGAGAGCTTTCACGTGGCAGTCGTTTCACGTGGTGGTTAAGAGACTTACCTCTATCTCCCCTGAGTGATGTGGACGTATTAGCTCTGAAACGTGGGGTGAGTTAGCAGTTTTTTGATGTCTCATCATCCTCATCTATCATAAGAATAATAATAGTACCTACCCCATAGGGTTGTTGGGAAGATTTAATGATTATTTTTCTTTTGCGTTGAACACAAGGTACCTTATAATGCAACGTAGAGAGAGATATGTTCTATTTCTAAAGATGCCATGAATAGCCCTGACATAATCCTATTCACTTATTTTTGTTGTTCTCATGACAACCTGAGAAGAATCTAGCTGTGCCATGGACACATTGGCTGAGTTGGAGGAAATGCAACAAAATCCCTAAACACATCATCTCCCTGGGGTCAGGAAGACCCCCGTGGCTCTCAGGCATTCTCTTCCTGCCCACAGTGTTCTCCCTGAGTGCACATGGGCAGTGGTGCTGTCTCCTGCAGGCTTTGCTTCAGTGAGTTTTCTCATCCATAAGAGCACGCAGCTCTTTGATAGAAAGCTATTTGCAAAGGAGCAGGATGTTTTTTTCTGCAGCTGTGATGTGAGTGGTATCAAAGGGATGGACTCCCTTGGAAAATAGCTTCATGTTATCTTCGGGGCCCCTGCTTCCCTGACAGCCTGAGGCTTGGACATGTGTGTAATTGGGACTCAGTGAGACAACCTTGACACCCTCTGCAGGGAGATGTGCCTTTAGATACAGGCTCACTGAGAGCTTGACAAAGAGCAGCAGTCCCCTCGGGGCAGAGTGGCCACTGAGGACGCCCTTCCTGTGAATGTGATAATGAAGAGCCGGTGGCCCATCCCTCCAGCCTCACTCACAGAGGAGAAGGTTTTAATCACTCCTATCCTATCCCTCCTGTCATCACCAGGACAGGCCTAGCCATCCAATCACAATGTAGAGAGGTAAGACGCACACACATTGATTTCAGAAAGGAGGGGAAAGGAAGAGAGAAAAAGGCAGTCAGAAAAAGCTCAGAACCGTATGATTTCACTCATAAAACTGAAACTCACGAATACAGATCACAATACAAACCAGAGGGAAGGGGGTGGGAGATGAAAGGGGTCCTGATAGATGATGACTGGAGAAGATTTGACTTTGAGGGGTGGGCATGCAGTGCAATATACAGATTTTGTAACTTAGAAACCCACACCTGAAATCTACATGATCATATTAACCAATGTCACCCAACACGTTTAATTTAAAAGGAAAAAATAAATAGCCTAATTTGTAAATTTATAAAAACAGAATTAGAGAGAAAGTGTTTTTTATAAATGTTACTCTCCTGAACTGATGTGCATAGTGTTAAATTTGAAAACCTTGGGATAGTGCATCTCACAGCTCTTGGGTTTTGCTTACAAATGAAATCAGAGCATCATTCCACATTTGCATCTGTTCTGCAGACAGATTTGGTTGAAAACAGCTTTTAGGATTTTGGGGGGATTTTTTTGAGTCAGACCTTTGAACTCTGCCTCAGAGACATGCTGGGAGTTACTACTCTCTAAGGGCAAAGTGATTGTCTGTCAAGGTCTTTGACTACAAGTCATAGTAACCAGCTGGCTCTCACTTAAGCAAACAGGCTCTGTGAAGGCCCTGGGGATCTCACAGGCCACAAGAGCCATGACACCCCAGAGGCCAGCATAGCCCGGGGCAGCCCACAGCAGGAGCTGCCCTGTGTTCAGGGATGCGCCCTCCCGTCACTTTTAATTTTTTTGGTCACTCTGCTGAAGATTAAAATTCTTGGGAAACAGAACGCAATTGCCGATCTCTTGGTTAGGGAAGAACGGAGCACATGCCTAACCGTCTTACCAGATCACCTCAATGGGGGAGAGAAGTTGCTTAAAAATCAAAATGGGGATGCTGACATCAGAGCAAGGAGAATGAGTGCCAAGGGACAAAATTACAGTACTTACAAAAATATATATTTTTAAAAATAAAGTACAGCATAGGGAATATAGTCAATAATCCTATATATTAAAAGCCCAATATGTTAAGTGTCTGGTCAGCCATTCAACCAATCAAAGCATAATATGCTAATGATATGCAATGGCTGCTCAACTGCTCGCTATGATGTGCACTGACCATCAGGGGGCAGATGCTCCAACAGGTAGGTTAGCATGCTGCTGGGGTCTGGCTGATTGGGACTGAGCAAGACAGGCCTGAAGGCCCTGGAGCCCTCCCATGGTCCCTCCCCTGCTGCCCAACCTCCTGTATCCCTCCCCGGCCCTGATCATGCACTGGTGGGGTCCCTCGGACTGGCCTGTGCCTCTCACAATCCGGGACCCCCCAGGGGATGGTGGAGAGCTGGTTTTGGCCTGATTCTGCAGGCCAGGACGAGGGACCCCACTGGTGCACAAATTTGTGCACTGGGCCTCTAGTAATGTAATAACTATGGTGCCAGATGGGTACTGACTAGATTTATCAGGATGATCAGCTAGTAAACTATATAATGTCTAATCACTCGAGCGTACACCTGAAATTAATATAATATTATATGGCAACTGTCACTGAAAATTTTAAATGATTTAAACTAAAAAAATAAGAAATTTTATGTCAATTAAAAACACACACAAAACTACAGCACTTGCTACCCTGCAGGGTGGGATCCTGCATGTGGCTCATTTACAAGCTGGAATACAACTGCAAAAATCCGTGACACCTGCCCCCATTTACCTCCCCTTGTCACTGAACCTCCCAGTGATGGTGATGTGTTAGTCCATTCACTGACCCTCCCTTTTAGAGAGACCCTCTGGCTGCCTCCCAGCCCCGTTTCCCAGCGTTCACAGCATGGCCTGCTCCCCAGATGACACGAGGCCCATCAGCTCTGAGAAGAGGGAACATGAGTCTGACTTTGGCCTTCACACCTGGACCTGTGCTGCATCAGAGGGGGCAATGTATGAAAAGCTGGAGGATATGTTGTTATTTTCCCATAAGGCTCTAAGAGGGATGGGCCTGCTCCTGTGAGCTGTGACAGTGGCCCTCGTCCAACGTTGGTGTTTAACACTCACCTCTGTCCAGGGCTTGACAGAGGAGCGAGGCTTGAGGGCAGTTGGGCTCAGGCTTCATGCTGAGGAAAACCTCAAAGTTATATCTTTGAGGTTATCACAAAAGGAGATTTTTCAAAAAGTTCCAGAGATACAGTGCAAGTATCAGAAGAAAAAGGTATATCGGGAAGGTTCTTGGTTACAACCAAGTGAAATCCATTCTAGGCAGTTTTTTTTTTAATCTTCGTAGGTCAGGGTTACAAATATATGAGTATTCTCAAAAAGTGAAAGTGATCCTGACCTCTCTGAGGTTCATTCAATATCAAACTGCGTGATCCTTGGGCAGGCTCAGCTGTGTACTTATTAATGCTGATAATCTTGGTATTTTCAAGTATTGCTAGATACTGATGAACACGTGTATCCTGAAATTTGATAAGATGCAAATAAGAATGATAATGATAACAATTTTACCTTATTTATTTACTAGGGGCCTGGTACACGAAATTCGTGCACTTGGGTGGGAGGGTCCCTTAGCCTGGCATGTGCTCTCTTGCAGTCTGGGAGCCCTTGGGGGATGTCCCACTGACAGCTTAGGCCTGCTCCCTGCTCATCCTTAGTGCTGCCATGAAGACAGGAGAGGCTCCCGCCACTGCCGCTGTGCTCGCCAGCCATGAGCCTGGCTTCTGGGAGCACACTGACCACCATAGGGCAGCTCCTGCATTGAACGTCTGCCCCCTAGTGGTCAGTGAGCATCATAGAGACCAGTCATTCTGCCATTTGGTCGATTTGCATATTAGCCTTTTATTATATAGGATTACTAAATGAACTTGTGCAGCTCACCAGAAATGTTAAGTACACAGCAAAACTCTGGGATTGGGTGCTTGCATCCTATTTAATTCAGGGCTCTATTTCCAAAATGCAGTTACTAGCCTGAGAATAGTGGACGCAAGAAATAAAACTGACAGGAGAAAATAGTGTGATTCTTCTTTTGTTCATTTCACAAATATTTACTAAGCACCTACTGTGTGCTGGAGATAAAATAACTTGGCCTTTTTTACATTTATTCTACAATGTAACACTAGCATTCAGTATGTGGTTCATTTATTATTAATTTTTTAAGACTATAATAGATTGAAGTTAAATTGGTTTCTTTGTAATTTCTCTTCATTTGCTTTAGTTTTACTATATACAGCATAGGGAGCAAATATAAAAATAAATGTTCCTTCTCAAAAATAAATGTTCAAATTTTCAGAGGTAATAGTTTTTTTTCCAACTTAGATTTGTCTTTTGGAGGCCAGTACCCTGAGTTATTGCAAGGACTCTGCCAGGGGAGAAACACTCCCCTTTGTTACACGGCATCACGTAACCAAGTGAAGAGCAACTAGAAGAGGGACTTAGCAAGGGATCATTGCAGAAGATTCAGCTCATGATGACCCACAGAGCAGAGGTGCTCACTTTTGCTCTGGATCTTCAAGGTCAGCTTCTTGAATCAAAGGACTTTTCTTTTTCTTTCTCCAACTTTACTGAGATATAATTGACACGAGACCAGGATTCTTGAGCAGAATCATAGGAAAGGGAGAGGGCAGACCTGACAAGTGTGAAAGCTGAAGAGTTGCAAGATTGCAGCTCTGGCTGGGAGGAAAAAGCTGGGGAGCAGTGACATCCTGTCAGATGCCTACGAATGTCAAATTAGCAGCCACCCCCTTTTTTTTTTTTTGTTACTGGTGATAATGCCTGGAATTTACATTTTATGTTAATTTGACCTCATTTACATAATGCCTTATTATAAAGAATCACTTAGATGTTGCCTAATTATCTTCTTCCTCTTGCTTACTGGGAGGCTGAGAGTGCCAAGGTAATGAGTGACCTTTATTTGGCTGAGGCAGAGAAATCTGATATGACATTTTATTGTTGCAGACCTTTGCTGTCGTGTTTTTTTTGCATATTTATTTTCCCCTAGTCCACAAAAACAATTTACATTGTACAGTTCCTTTTGTATGTGTCCACGTGTATCTGTATTTTCCTTGTAAATATAGTGTACATACTTTCCATCACTTTTTTATTTGATATTACACAATTGTTGCTTTCTTCACTTCTCTAGCATATTCTTAATTCTAGCTGTTCACAGATGCCCAGTGTTCCATTGAATAATCATTGGGAAATTGTCATGCTTCAGCTTTTCAATACTTTACGTAGTATGATGATGACAATGTTTGTGTATAGAGCTTATTTCTTCTGTTAGATTATTTTCCTACGAGTGCCAGTAACTCAGCTTCCCATTAGGAAAAACAGGGTTTTATGATTTAGGGTTTTCACCTCATTCTTGCACGTCAATAAATACTTCAGCATGAATTTTTATGCAATCTACTTTCTCTATATGGCAGAGTTATGAATGTATCAGTCCAGACATTTTTATGTAACCCTAGAGGCCTGGTGCATGAATTCATGCACCAGTGGGGTCCCTCAGCCTGGCCTGCAGGATCAGGCTGACACTGGCTCTCTGATATATCCCGAGGGCTCCCAGATTGTGAGAGGGCACAGGCTAGGCTGAGGGACCCCACCGGTACATGATCAAGGCTTGGGAGGGACACAGAAGGTTGGCCAGCTCTGGAGGGACCATGGGAGGGCTCCAGGGCATGTCCAGTCTGTCTCTCTCAGTTCCGATCAGCCAGACCCCAGCAGCAAGCTAACCTACTGGTCGGAGTGTCTGTCCCTTGGTGGTCAGTGCATGTCATAGAGAGTGGTTGAGCATCCTTAGCATATCATTAGCATATTACTTTCTGATTGGTTGAACAATACACCAGATGACTGGACACTTAACATATTAGGCTTTTATTATGTAGGATTCTACAATTCAAGCCCCATGGTTCCTGCCATGACTGCCACTGTGACATGTAGGAAAGCAGCAGCCCAGACTATGGAAATACTGTCGCAGAGATAGTGGAACAGTCAGAAAAAGGCTCTTGAACCTGAAGGTCTGAAGTTCCTGTATATTATGTACTAGATTTTCTTTGAGTTTGCATCTTCCATCACCAGCTCATAACTCATTATATACTTAGTCATCTCTTATATGCTGTTCACTCTTCCTACTTTAGTGACATGTCTTACTATTTGAGCAGACCATTCTGTCCTTCTTAGTGTTTAAACTATTGTTGTATTTGTATCTACCTCCCATTCATTACTCATCTTTTAAACTTTTCTTTATATCAGCAAGTTGGTTCCTAAGGACACTGACAGCTCTTTTAGTTTCAGCATACACCAGCCATATGGCCCAGTGATTCCAGTCTGGGGTATTTAGAGAAGTGCTCACACAAAACATGGAGTGAATGTTTATAAGAGATTTATTCACGCATCAAAAACTGGACACACCCACATGTCCTTCAGTAGGTGGATGGATCCTCTATGGTGCGTGACATAATGGAATATTATACAGCAATGGAAAAGGAATGGCCTATTAACACACAACAACAACTTGGATAAACCTCAGAATAGTTAAGCTCAATGAAAGAAGTCAGTCTCAAAAGGTTTCCTACGCTGGGATTTCGTTTTTCACGACATTCTTGAAAAGAGAAAGCTACGGAGATACAGGACAGATTTAAAAATTAGCGTTAATTTTAATAGCCTAGTTGTATCAAATTATGTGGTTATGTGTCTTTTGACAAGTTACTTAACCTCTCTAAATCTCTATTTCTTTGTAAAGTGTAGAAAACACTCTTTATCTTGAAGTGGTATTATAAAGATGAAATAATATGTTATAAAGCATATATCTGACATACAGGTGGCTCCTTTTTTTCTTTCCCATGGTGATGTTTCTCACTGGGAGCAGATTCTTTTTTGTTATTATCATCTGTGTGTTTTTTAAAATATGTTTTTATTGATTTTTAGAGAGAGCGGAAGGGGTAAGGATAGAAAGATAGAAACATCTATCGATTGGCTGCCTCCTGCACATCCCCCTACTGGATATCTAGCCTACAGCCCAGGCATGTGCCCTGACCAGGAATCAAACTGTGACCTCCTGGTTCATAAGTGGACACTCAACCACTGGGCCACATTGCTCAGGCTGTATTTTGTTATTTCTATCATCCTCAAATTTCTAGTTTTGCCTCAGACAAGGGAAAGAAATTCAAGATATAATTTTGTCTTGATAAATATCAAGTTCAATTTGATAACTACCCATTAGCGAGTACCTCTGTGAAGTGGGGGGAGCAGGAATAGTATTTGCGGAAAGGTATTGCGCAGTCTTCCAGGCGTCTGGGTATTGAGTCAGTGTGTTCATCAGTCTCATCAGTGTTGGAAATGTTTTATAATTAAATACTTTCTTCTTTAAAAACAAAAATACTAATTTTAAAATTTAAATGTGAGAGCCAGCACCTTTCCTCCCACTCTATCCTCATCAATCACCATAAAGAATGAGTTACTGGGTTTTTCACTCAGAAAATGTAATGACTTTGCCATGAAATGTTAATGCTACGTTCTATTCTTGAAGCCACTCGTTCCAGTGGCAAAGCTATGTCCTAATAGAGTTGCTAAATTTTCTTGTAAGTCGTCCTTTTAATATTTTATATTTGCCAGATGAGCTGGTGATGAGCTGGGGCTTCTTTGTTTTTACATACAGGACTATCTCGGCAAAAACTCACCACCAGGCCGTGAACTTCAACATCTTCGAAGGCATGGTTTGCCATGGGGTGCCCCTGGTGACCATCTCCAGGGGCAAAGTGGTGTACGAAGCTGGAGTTTTCCATGTCGCAGCAGGAGACGGGAAGTACATTCCTCGCAAACCATTTGCTGAATATGTTTACCAAAGGATCAAGCAGCGGGACCAGGTGAGTGTGCCTAAGTGACTTACCCGGGGCGGAGCTGTCATCTGCTCCTGGATGTTGTTGGTGTTGGTGTCACCTATACTCAATGGAATACATTCCTGGGACATCAGAACTGATAGGAAAGGTTTCAAACAAATACCAATTTTCAAAGAAAGAATCATTATGGGATGGTTGCATTTTCCTTTATGATTGATGTCTACTCAGGGTTTCCTGATGGACCATGTCGGGTTTTCCCAGGCAAGTTCAAGACCCCTGGGGGCCTTTGGCAACTGGGTTAGTCAGGGTATTTTCAAAAGCAGACTCCCCGTGAATAAAGATCTGACTTTTTTTTTTTATTAGGGAAGACACTTATGAGAGAAAATGGGAGTGAGTCAGGGAAGTCTGGGAGAGCCTCAGACTACAATTCGAGTTTGAATCCATTGAGAGAATGAAGGGGAGTAAAAGGGGTGCAAGCATCCTAGATTGCCACATAGACTAAGACAGACTGAACAAGGTCTTTAGGCAGAGATTGAACCAAGTCTCCTGTCAATCAGCTGCGTGGCATGATGTCATTGGCTTGGAGAAGCTGTGGGTGGCCATGCCCTCCCTTCAAACAAGGGAATGGAGTTCAGAGTTTAGCAATGTCCCTTGAAAACGTAGGCTCCCTGTAGTTGAATGTCTGACCACCAGAGCAATGGTGGAGTTTTGGGGTCAGGAAGAACTACACTTTTTTAGGTATGCTAGTGCATTATTGGTTTTGCAATAATAATAAATAGTTAATCATTACTATACCTTGTTCTGAGCACTTGCTATCTGCCAGACACTGTACAAGGTAGTTTATATTCATTATTTTACTTATTCTGTACAACAAACCATAAGTAGATATTAATATTCCCATCTTACATAGAATTCTGAGTCTCAGCAAGATTAAATATTATTCCCTGGGCTAAGCACTAAGTAAACATATGAGCTGGGATTTGTGAGAGGGCCTTTCTCATTCCCACTATATCATGAGATCTCTGTAAAGCAGGAGAAGAAAATTATTGTGAAACTCAAAACATGGGGGAAATTCATTGTTTTTTAAGATGTTGGTGTGGAAATAGTATCAAAAAATGGGTGAAATGAGGATTGGGTATTGTCTAAAGGCATTTTTCTCTTCATTAGGCAAAGATAATTTATATATAAAAGAAAAATATCACATTAAGATTAAGAAAAAATAGTTGTTAGACATTCTTGATTTTAAATTCACATGGGAGTATTAGAGCTCTTGCTTTGGTTTTCGTGTAAAATATTCAGATTTCCTTGTGAATGAGGATACACGTGTTTGAAGGCAAGCAGAACAGCTCATATCATTTTTCCCATTCACCTGCTTTCTTCTGAAGAATATTAATCACGTACCATTCCCAACTACCAAAGCACAGACTCTAGTGTTTCCCAGCTCCAGAACTTGGCTGGTCTCCTGGCTGGAGTGTTAGTTCCTTGAGGGCAGCATCTTATTAGATGTATCGGTTAATAATGCAGATTTTTTTCAGTAGATGGCGCTACACATATGTTGATTTATATGCCATTTGATATGTATGCTATTTTGTTGTATTGACAACAAGCTTCAAAACTTCATATGTCAAATTTGCTGAAGGTGTTAACATCATAGATATTTTCATGCATAAAAATTTTGAATTTCGTGCCCAAAAAAGAGCATTTGCGGGAAGTTTTAATTTATTACTTTATTTTGAAGAAAAGTGCTGCTGAAGGTTATCGTATACTTTGGGAACTTATGATGAACATGCTTCATCTCAAAATACTTGTGAGCACTCGTTTAAACGCTTTAAAAGTGATGATTTCTATGTGAAAGACAAAGAACATCCATGTCAACTAAAAAGTTTGAAGACCCACAATTACAAGTATTATTGGATGAAGATGCGTGTCAAACTCAAAAACAACTTTGCGGAGAGATTAAATGTTGCTCAGCAAACTATTTCCAATTGTTTACAAGCAATGGGAAAGATTTTAAAGGAAGGAAAATGGGTGCCACATCAACTGAATGAGAGATAAAAGGAAACCCAAAAAGTCATCAGTAAAATGTTGCTTCAGCAGCACAAAAGAAAGTACTTTTTGAATGGAATTGTGACTGGCCATGAAAAGTGGCTTTATTTTGAGAATCCCAAATGCACGAAATCATGGTTGATCCGGGTCAACAATCAACATCGACTGCAAGGCCAAATCGCTTCAGAAAGAAGACAGTGCTCTGCTTTTGGTGGGATCAAGAAGGGGTATTGTATTTGAGCTTCTAAAACCTGGTGAAACTGTTAATACTGATCTCTACCAATAACAAATAATCAATTTGAACCATGCTTTGATTGTAACATGACCATAATGGGCCAGAAAACACAGCAAAGTAATTTTGCTTCATGATGACGCACCATCACACACTTCAAAACCAGTTAAAGACACGTTAAAAGATCTTGCCTAGGAAGTATTAACCCATCCGCCATATTCACCAGACCTTGCTCCTTCAGATTACCACTTGTTCTGGTCGATGGCAAACGCACCTTCTGAACAGCACTTCAAAACATATGAAGAAGTGGAAAATTTGGTCTCTGAATGGTTAGCCTTAAAACAAGAGAAGTTCTATTGGGACGATATCCACAAATTACCTGAAAGATGGGGGAAATGTATAGCTAGCGACGGACATTACTTTGAATAAAACACTTTTGATGTTTCTCTTGAAATTATCGTGTCTTCTTTGGATTACAAAATCTGTATTATTAATTGGTTAATAGTTAATCTGAATTTTTAACTGGTTAATAATTAATCCACACTACTAACTGATTAATAATTAATCTGCATTTTAATTGGTTAATATTCAATCTACACTACTAACCGTTTAATAGTCAATCTGCATTAGTAACCAATTAAAGTTAATCCACATTATTAACCGGTCAAAGTTAATCCAAATTAAGAACCTGTAACTATTAATCCGAATTGTCAACCGGTTAACAGTTAATCCGCGTTGTTAACCGATGTGGATGATAAATTATACGTCCATGCTAGGTTGAAAGATACATCACGTAGTCTGGCTTGAAAAGTAAACCAAGAGCGAAAAACACACAGAGACCAAAGACCTGAAAGGGAGGATGTGGACAGCGTGTGGGGCACTAAATGCGTTTCAAGTTTCGGTGGTGGATGGGCTCCCAGTGACCACAATGCCCAGGGGCTGGGCAGCAGAAATGGAAGACTGGCCTTCAGGTCCCCTTGTCAGTATCCTCAAGGTGATGGCAGGATCTCGGCTGAAGAAAAGCACTGAGTCAGGAGTGAGCCCAAATGGCAGTCCCACAAAGCAGCTAAGCAGACACAGAAAGTGGATGGGAGCTCACACTGGTGAGCGAAGGGCAGGGGTCCCCCCACTGAGTGCGAGTGCTTGGTGCATGCCCAACACTGTGTGTCAAGATTCACAGCTGTAGAGACAGCCTCTGTGTGCGTTTTTTCTTTGCTTTATCCTCTGTGCCTGGGGCTGTGTATGCACATTAAATGCCTACTGAATGAGTGAAGGAAGTGCTTTGTATCTGAGAAATCTCATGCGTGCGGAAGAGGGGGGTTTCATTCCCTCCATTTCATACATGAGTGAGTAGGCTGGGGGGGAGAGGAGGGGAAGGGGGACGGAGGCCTATTAGCCTGCCAGTTTCCTACAGCTAGTGAATAGCAAGGCTAGAATTCAGTCTGTCTTGATCCAAAACTCACATTGTTGATCTCTACAACGTATTAGTTTGAGTGGCCAAAATAAGACCTACAGGAATTTGTTATGGTTTACATGCATATGATTGACATGTACAAACAAACCTATTTTGGTGTAAAAAGCCTATTATATCATAGGCATTATTCTAACTGCTATTTATATTTCATTCTCTCCACGTGTAATCCTCACATCCACCCTATAGAGTAAGTGCTCTTATTATCCCGTTTACAACTAAGGGCGCTGGAGTGCAGTGTTGAGTCGTGTGCCCAGGCAATCTGGTTCCGAGCCCACACCCTTGATCACGGTGTTTTGCTGCTTCTTGGCTTGTCAGTGAATTTGTGTGCGTGTTTATCAACAGTATGGTTTAGTCGCTTCTCATGAGCTCCTGTGTTTAGAAAGCCCAGACTTCAGCTCTCCTCACACACTGCATGGATTCCAGCTGGCCCAGCCAGGGTTCTGCTGCACAGTTGGTCGCTGGAGATGTGAGATTCTGTGGGAGGCCTGTTACACACAGTGGCAAGTGGGAAAATGAGGAGAAAAAAAACAAACACTAAAATTGCTAGAATCTGAATGGAAATGTTGAGAGTCTTAGGAGTGGTAAACAAAGCACTTTGGGAATACTGATGTCAAGAATGACCGAAGGGACAGGCTGGTACTAGAACTCAGAAAGGTGTGAGGATAAGGCAGAGGCCCCGGGGGAAGTTGCAGCAGAAAGAGTGATCATTTCAAAGTGCTCCCTGGGCCTTTGCCTGATGCAGATGACCTCCGGCAAAGAGTGGGTGACACAGGTACTGGAGGTTGCTGATTTCTGTGAAAGGGCAAGGGTTGGGAGACACATAGTAAGTTCATGAGATTTCTTTTTCGTCTAACAATTTATTAAGGGGGCTGCACTTAGCTTTGAATTCAAGAAGTCAATAAACAAGTCACAAGAGAAACATGAAATGTTCTTTTTCAGACTTGCACACCTACCCCCGTGGAGCGTGAACCCTATAAGGGAGAAGTTGTCCTCCTGAAATAGACACATAGGACTCCACCGCTGGGACCAGGAAACAGACCTACCCCTCACTGTGTGCTGTTGGTAAGGGACGATGGACAAGGGAAGTATTCCAGCATGACAACATATGAAATTAGCATCTCTCTCTTCATAACCATCTGAAGAGTTCATGGTCAAGGTCAAAGGCTTCGAAGGCACATGAGACTCACGGACAGTTTAGCCGAGGGAAGAATGATGAAAGACCTTCTGATGCAGAACTCTCAGATGAGCCTCCAGGCTGAAGGAGGCCTTGGGCCAGCTGGAGGTTTATTCTCTGAGATGTTAGGAAGTGGTCACCAGAGCCACGGAGACTCAAACGGGAGCGAGACGCAGTAGCTGGTGACACAGGAGATCTGCCGTTGAGGAACGTTGGCACTACTTAAAACAGGGAGGACAATTTCATGGTCAAAATTCATAATCTGATTTAAGACTTTATCTAGAAAGATAAATCTTCATATTGTGAAGGCAAATATATTCTAGAACTTAAAGTGAATGAAAAATGAATCATGTGGCTTTGGGAGGTCTGATTTTTCAGGAAAATTATTTTTGGGATAATATTATAGGTATGGTCATTTTTTGGGGAAAAAATATTTTAGTGCTTCATCAATTTTTCTCTTAGTATTTTGACATCCAGAACTTTCTTTTTTAAAGTGCCTTGCACATTTTCTTTCTTCCTCTCTCTCTCTCTCTCTCTCTCTCTCTTTCTCTCTCTCTCTCTCTCTCTTTTTCCCCTTCCTTTCCTCCCTCTTTAGCTTTCCGGTCTTGCAAAGCCAGGTATCTATTTGACAGTGGCTTTGCTGTGACTTAACCCTCTAACATACCTTCCACTGGCTTCATGAAATCTACATGTTTTCTCAGTTTTGCAGTTTCACTAAATTATTAAAGCTTGTGATATTTTCAGATGTTTCAGAACAGCGCAATCTTCAAAACTCTTACCTAAGAGGTTGACACGATGGGTAGATGTTGGTGTTCATTAGGGACACTTTGTCAGGGGAATAGTGTCGTTCACCCCGGTGAGCCTGCACTTTGCACATGGTGGTAACCCGTGCTACCCTCCGAAACACCCGTGACTTGAGCAACTCGGATTTGTGCACTCTGGGCTGTGCTCACATTACTGAAGGCCGTGAGTCTTCCTCAATGCTATGTAGCCAAACATTTCAGCTTTTTGGGGAGGTCATTCCCTAACTATTGAAATTATCCTGGCAATCCAGGAAGACTGTGTCAAAAATTCGGAGAAAGATTCACCAGGAGGAAGAATTTGTATTGAATGCTATGACCTGCTTTTGCAGCATTGGCAGGGGCAGGGGTAGTGTTTACTTTTCTTATAACATTTCTGGAGGGTTAGGCCTGCGCTCCGCGTCTGTTTGTGAGAGGGAATGTTTTCGCTGAGTTCCTTTTAGTGCAGAGGAAAGGATGCTGCTGTTCCCGTCACAGTTAACCGCTGTCAGCCATGGAGGAGCCAGCCTCATCTCAGCTCCCCGAGAGCCTTTTGACAGAATAATCGCTCTAGGCCTCTTTGGTTTCCTTTCAGAAGCAATCACGGTGGGACTCACTGTGACTTTGCTGCTATGGAAGATGGAAGACATAAATGAACATTATTGTGATGGAAAGTCTGTGTGAAAATTCACTGATGATACTTCAAAATGTCATCTTTGCTTGTACCAGATTTCTTACTGTGAACTTCTAAAGATCCCTTTTTTTGTTTAACGTTTTTTTCAATGAAGGCACTTGTTTAAAAATAGCAAACTGTGATCTTACATTCTGCTGTCATTAAAAAACATTTAGATCTTCGTTTCATATCCTGTGGTCTGCGGTACGTGTGTCCTTTTCTAACAAGTAGCATGGGGAGTCTGGGAGGTTGGTTTTGATTCAAAAGCATAATTTCCTGTGTGACATTTGCTTCAGCAACTCCTGGAAATTAGGTCCCTCAGCAAACACCGTGTAAACAAACTGGATACTCAACCTTAGGATAACCCCAAGATAAACTGTCCAGTCGCACTGATGAAGGCAGAATCTGAGAGAATTCGGCAGAATCAGAACGGCCTAAAGATGCCCTGTCTCCCCTCTCCTGCCTGGTCTGCACTGGGACCTCCCTTCTGTGTGTGCAGAGTAGCTGAGCTGTGTTTCTTCTCCTAGGACCTAGGTGAACTGGTCAAGAGGGATTATCTATTTTTATTTTCAAAATATATTTCTATTGATTTCAAAGAGGAAGGGAAAGGGAGAGAGAAACAGAAACATCAACGATGAGAGAGAATCATTGATCAGCTGCCTCCTGAACACCCCACATTGGGGATCAAGCCTACATCCCAGGCATGTGTCCTGACCCGTGACCTCCTGGTTCATAGGTTGATGCTCAACCACTGAGCCACACTGGCCAAGCAAGAGGGATTTTTTAAAAATGTGGATCAGGGGAAAACTCAGGGCAATTATGCTCCCATTGCAGGCCCATCAGCTCCTGACTCACTCACTGAGATGAGGGTGCATTGGCACATTGGACAAAGGGGACCAGGAGTGGGGTAATAGGAATCCAGCTACTCGGCTGTAATTTGTGTTGAGCACACGGGAGAAAGGACATTGAACTGCACCTAGGGGAGAACCATGGCTCTTCTTTTCTCGGGGACGAAATACCTTAAATGTTTGATTCCTTTTCTCTCTGCGTTGGTTGACAATAGAAACTCTGCAACAAGGTGACTGAATCCTCAAGAAAAAAACCAATTAAATTGCTTTCTTATTTAGAAGCTACTTCTCACACATCCTTTAGTATTCAGCTGAAATAACACCCCCTCTCCGAAGCTTCTCTGGCTTCAAGAGGACGGGGTACGTCCCACTTTTATGTTCCTCCATAGCAGGGCCCAGCCAACCCCCATCACAGCACCATCATCCCATTGCATAACTGGCCTGCTTTACTGTCTGTCTCCTCTGGGGAACTGACAGCTCATGTAGGCCAGGGCCTGTCTGGTTCACTATTATCCTCCCAGCAGGTAGCTGAGGGTCTGGCAATTGATTGGCATTCAATGGATACTTCATTTTTAAATAGAAGAGGAGGTGGAGGAGTTCCTACTGAGCTCCTAAACTGGTACAGATGACATTAGTAAGCATTCTTGACCAAAATGGATACAAATGCTATGGAGTATTTGGTGTAAGGAAGCTCTAAATGAAGAATACAGATTCATTATCAATGTGATAGATCTACTTGGGAGGATGAAGTAGCTCTAGGATTCTGCGCTAACAGAGTCATCTGAAATGATTATGAGAATCCCCCTAGTGCATTTATTAGGCTTTGTCACAAATATTTTGCAGAAACATAGTCTAAATAATATAAGGCAATAGCAGAGCATGATTTAAGCTATTCATATCTTTTTCAGGATTGCCTCTGGCATACGGAGTAAAATCTCTCTGTCACAGCACAACTGCACTTTCCAGGCCTGGACCAAGGATAGTTGGACTGAGTGGCATTTCTTCTCCTTCCCCACAGTTGTCTTCCATTGCCTCCTTCTTCTCGTGTCCTGAGGAGAGAGAAAAAAAGTGGGGGCTCTAAACATCTATTTATTAGCTGTGAGGCCTTGAGAAATTTTTTAAACTAGTTTTTGTTAATTTCAGAGAGAAGGGGAGAGGGAGAGAGAGATAGAAACATCACTGATTCAGAGAGAATCATCCAACATGCTTCCCCCACCCCCATTCCCGGGAGATGGAGCCCGCAACTCAGGCAGGTGCTCTCCAGCCTTTGGGGAAATGAACTTGAAGTAACGTCAAGCCCATGCCTGGGCCTTCTCACACCCTCTTGCTATCGGGGTCCCCACATGATATAGAGGGGGATTGACTCCATCAACCCAGCGTCAGTCCCAGCTCTGCACCATTTGCTTGTGTGGCTCCTGCTCTGCACCCGTGTCTGTGAGGCGTGGCTGGCTCTGTAGGCAAGTGCCCAAGGGCAGGGACTCTGGAATCAAATTGGGTTCAAAACGTGCTTCTGTCACCACCTGTGTAACTTAGGCAAAATTCTTAAAGTCTCCCAGCCTCTAGTGTCCCACCTGTAAAATGGGAGAATAAAAATACTTACTTAGAGTTTGGGGGAGAATGAAATGGAACAAGATGTAAGCACTTAACACTGTGCTGAGCACAAAGTAAGCCCTCAATCAGCTACTGGTATTTCTTTGCACTTGACCTCTTTATTGCTCTCTGCTGAGGCAGAATGAAGCCGTCTAACGCCATCTGAGGAACTTTCCCTCTCCTCTGGGTCACAGTTCAAGGCCATTGTTGCTCAATAGTCCAGTTACAAAACCACTCGCCCTGCTGGCATGGCTCAGTGCTTAAGCGTTAACCTATGAATCAGAAGGTCACAGTTCAATTCCTGGTCAGGGCATATGCCCAGGTTGTAGGCTTGATCTCCAGTGGGGGACATGCAGGAGGCAGCCTATCAATGATTCTTATTTATCATGGATGTATCTATCTCTCTCTCCATCTCCCTTCCTCTATGAAGTCAATAAAATAGATCTAAAAAAAAAACCAACACAAAAAACCAACAAACCAAAAAAAAAAACAATCTCAGTAGGAAGGCGCACAGGTCTTTTATTCAAGCAGGAACAATGAGGAACAGGAATAGGGAAGACATCAGGATGATACTCAACAGTGACAGGAAGGGCAGAGTGGAACACCAGCCTCTGGGCCTGTGGTCCAAAGCTCTGCTCCACAAGCTGAGCTATAAAATAGGAGATAATGCATCCAGCCCTCTCACTGCAGAAAGCTTCAGCGTCTTTGGTGATGTGTGCCAGCACTGAGCTAGATATAGAGGGGGGTTGATATGGGGGAATCTGACCATGGGGGGCCCGCTCAAAGTCCCTAGGACTAGACCGGCGAAGAAACCAGGGGTTCCAGTGCAGTGTGGTGAGGACTGTGGCAGGGCTGGGTGCTTTGGAGCAGAAAGGAAGGATGTCAGTCAAAGGTCCTCCTGAACCCCCTCCCTCTTGTGGATCTTCTTCGCCCACCTCTCTTCCTCTGCCCTCCCCCCTGAAGTTTCCTCCAGCTCTACAAATCTTGCATCATGTTGCAGTTTTACTCAGACCCACACCCAGCAAAAGACACTCGTATTTGTCACACGAGGGGTTGTCTCCTCCATAGCATCTCGTCATTGCCAAGACCCAGATCTTTTGCTTTCTTTTTGTCCCTCGTCGCAACCTTGATGGGTACATTGATCACTGTTCCCAAGTGTCCAGCACAGCACTGGGCACGTAGTAGGAAGTGAGAAAAAGCTTGTTGGATAAACACAGGTCAACAATGAATCATAATGAAACAACTGGTATAATTAACAGAGACCTCTTGGTAATAGAATCAACCCTTCCCTTTTTGAGAGTGGGAGTCCTTTTAGGTTTTGTCGTGCTGTGGGGATTAAAAGAAGGTATGTGGGAGGGGCACATGGTAATAAATCAATGATAAGTATTACAATGCCCCCCGTGTCCATGTCTATTCCAAGCCTCAAAGCAATTCTGGACTTTCACGGTCTGTACACTGAGCTTCTAAGGCATATAGTACACAGTTCCGATAACTGTCGATCATGAATATTCTGGGTAAGTCTGGAGTTCTAATATCCCATCGTACTGTCCCCATCAGAATGCTTGACAGAGCCTCTGACAGGGTTGAGTTTGAGCAAATAAAGTCAACAGTCCCGCTCCCCTGTTATTGCCCCTGCCACGTGCCAGTCTCCCTGCCTGAGCTCTGAATTCCTCCTCGCAGATACCCTGTCTTCATCTTCATATCTCCAGTGCCTCGTATGAAGCCAGGCCAAGAGCAGGCACAGCTGTGGGAGACAGTTTGCAGGTCCTCAGTAAGTTAATGGAAGCATCATAGGACCTACCAATTCTATTCCTAGGTCATATAATTGACAATAGGTGTTCACAAATGCTCATAATAGCATGATTCATAATAGCAAAAGTATGGAAGCAAACCAAATGTTAAGTAAAGGCAGCCAGACACAAAACCACATCTTGTGTGATTCTATTTAGAGGAAATACCCAGAGTAAGTAGATCCATGGAGACAAAAAGCAGATTAGTGGTTGCCAGGGGCTGGGGCAATGGAGGAATAGAGGGTGACTGCTTTGGGGGATGATAAAAATGTTGGGAAATTAGAGAGTGGTGACAGTCGCACAACACGGTGAGTGTATGAAAAGCCGCTTCCAAATGGTCACACCGGTACATTTTATGTTGAGTGTGTATTTTACCACAATAAAAAACTTTTTTTAAAAAGGGTAGGCGCATATAACCATTTTCAAATAAGTTGGCTAATGTGAGGGACTTGGGAGCTGAGGTGGTTGGAAAATTTGAAGGAAAGGTGGAGAGAGCAGAGTTGAAAAGCAAAGGTCTCCTAGTGCAATGCCCTCCTCCCAGCGCTGAAAAACCAAGTCCTTCCGATGAGCAGGGACGGACTGGAAATGTCAGAGATTATGACTCAGCAATAATCGCTGTGAAAAAGTACTAGCTGGTTACGGAGCCAGTTGTCTTATTCTCAGTTGTTATAACAGATTTCCCCCCACCCCATGCTCCATTTTTACTACCTCTGGAGTCACCCACTTGCCCACTCGTCCCACGGAAACCTGGGGGCCTGGGAACCTCCGGGAAGTAACTTTGCTCAGGGTCATGGGACATGACCACAGAGTTAGATGTGCATTGAGTAGGCTCCTGAGATCCTGTCCAAGGGCCTGACCTCTCCACTGTCCTCTGTTCCTTTCCAGCTGTGTGACCTTGGGCCAGTCACTCAACCTCTCTGAGCTGCAGTTTCCTCACCTGGAGGTGGTGACATTCACGCCGTCTGGTAGCAGGGCTATTGCGCGGCACATCTGAGATAAGTCGCTGGCACTGGTGTGCAGCCTGTCAGATGCCAGACACAGGCAAGAGCCAGCTCATTCTCAGAGCGATTAAAGGGCCAGGCTTCAGATTCTCCAGCTAGGAGGCCACAGGCTTACCCATTCTGAGCCCCAGGTGCCTCCTGGGTACCTGGGGACAGCAGCACCGTCCTCAGGAGCTTCTGGTGAGGTTCGGATGAGGAGGCGCCCAGGACGCAGCCAGCACAGAGCTGGAAGGAGGGAATCGGAGGTAAATGACAAGCTTTGCAGCCAGCTCCATTTCCCTGCGCCACTGCCGGCCCTGGGAAAGGGCTGCGGGGAAGAACGCCAGGCAGCGCAGCCTCCACACACCCCATGTTCTTGTCCGTCCCTGTCCTGTTGAGCAGGATTCCAGCTGGGCCTGTTGCAGACTCAGGCTCCCCCCGCAGAGCTGAGCTCCCCAGGCTGCAGCATGAGGGCCTGGCGGTGAGCAGGGCGAGGGCGGGGCAGCCCCACCAGCCCCAGGCCCTGGTCCCAGGCCTGGAGCTCGCTAGGCTCCTTTTGGAGCCGGACGGCCTGAGAGTTATGTGTTCTCCATCTCCCATCCCCGCTCCAAGCTCTGTGTTCTTAAGTGGTTTGCAATACTCAGAGTTGCTTTACACCCTGTGGCCAACACACTGTAAAGAATTCTCCAGTCCTGGGAACTCTAGTAACAATATGGCTTGCCTTCCCCATTCTGAAGCGTGCGCACCCGCCCATCAATACCTACTGGCTCTGCTCAGATCTGCTGGGAGGGGAGGGGAGGGGTGTGCAGGCAGAGGAGTCTAAAAGGTACCAGGCTTCTGCGGACTCTGCGTGTGGGGTTTCAGGAGTTCCTGAATGAAAGCTTTTTCTGGTTGTGGTTGTTTGGTCTTTCTTTCTCTTTCTTTCTTTCTTTCTTTCTTTCTTTCTTTCTTTCTTTCTTTCTTTCTTTCTTTCTTTTTAATTTTCTTTTTTTGTAGGTAATGAAGAGAAAATGGAGCCTCTTGCATCTTAACTGTAGGATCCTAGAATCTACTATTATGCCCCTGCATCTCCTGGGAAAGGGGAAAATGAAATTCTTTGAAGGCCACTGGCTTTACCCGAAAAGGGAAACCCAGCAGAGCAGGAGTGAGGCGTGGTGTGGGCAAAGGTCAAAGCCCCAAAGGCAGCGCCTCGTGCACCCCAGGGCACAGGACACGGGCAGGGAGCCCCGAGCCTGGCATGAAAAAGGGCCTCCATCGCTTCTCCCGGGCTGTGTGGCCTGGGGAGAGTCCCGCAGCCTCTCTGAACCTCACTGTCCTGACCCGTGAAATGAAAATGTAATGCCCACCCTGTTTACTGTGTTGTCAAAAGAACCACATGAAGTTTGTGAATAAAACAATGTGTGCGTAACGAGTAGAATATGATTATATCAATGTCGTGCTTGAAATGTTGATTACTCTGGAAAGGTAATTTGTAGTAGGAAGTTCAGAATCAAAGTATAAAGGCCATAGGAGATTTAAAAATAGATTGATGAGATCATGGTAATAACAGAAGGGCACTTTTGAGGGGAGGGTGCCAAGAAACAGAGAGAAGAGCTGGGACCTCAACAAGAAGTTCAACAGTGGTGACAGAGCGGGTGGAAGGGAGAGCTGTCAGGCCCCCCTGGAGAAAGCTGTGGGCTTTGCTGAGTAATGTGCTGAGTAATGGGGTTGGGGAACAGTCCATGATGTGAGTGCTTTCTGTGAGTCATTGTACCATCCATACTGAAGGTCACATGCAAAAGCCAGAGCCAGGAACAGGCATGCCAGCCGAGGCTAGGACTGTGTCCAAGGACCCGTGGAGAAGATGCTCTGGCCCAGGAGGATGGTGAAATGAATTGGACACTCCAAGCAAGTTCAGAGAAAGCCCAGCAAGAAGCCATGGAGGAGGTCAGAATGAGCACTCAGATGTCTGGGCAGAGGAGACTGCCAGCAAGCATAAGGACCTGCCCAAGGATGGGTTTGGAGGACAAAAAAAGCAAGAAGTTTGGAAGGAGCTGAAATCCATGGCAGGGCGGTGAGAATGCTACTCAGCCAAGAAGGGAACCTGCCAGGCCCCTGGCATAGGGTCAGAGCTGCAGGGCAAAGGGAGGTTGGTTCCCAGGAGTGAGACACCTAGATTGTGTTTTGGACTTGCTCCTCCAGAGAGCAGTTAGGGACAGTAGGCTCCGTGTGACCTGGAGCTATGTCTCATTCCTCGCTGTAGCCTTACTGCCCAGCACAGAGCCTGGTGTTCAGAGCGTGCTCAGTCAGTGTGCTTTGGAATGATCCAACAAATGGATGGCAAATGAATAAGGCCACATTTACAATACCAACATGTTTTGGACTTTATTTCTCTTTTTGCTGACTCTTGGCAGACTTTGGCCTTTTTTTGAGTGCCAGATAGCTAATGTGGACACACCTCATTGTCCCTCCTGAGATCCCTTGGCCATTGACCACATCTCAGGTCTCTGTCCCTTCTCTTTATATTGTGTATGTTCTCAAGATGACTGTGCTCCATTTAGTGGCTTGTTTCCATGACAACTTATTCATTCATACCGCCTAGTTCCCAGGCATTGCCTACTGTACCTTATTCAGTTCCCAGCCTTGCTTACATCCTGTCCTGATGCAGAATGTCTTCCATTAAGGGAACATCAGCTTCTCAGAAATTAACTTTAAAAATGTAATTAAACAGATTATGGCATGTTGTTGTTTTTTTCCAACAAGAAGTAAAAAATGTCTCCACCACTTCCTTGCCAAGAAACAAGTTTCCTTGTCAGCTGTTTTTATCAACTCTTTTCAAAACTTTTTGTCTCCACATGTATTGAAAGCCAGACTGAGGAGAAGCATTTGACTCTCAAACATTCACCGCCCCCGTGGACTCGACCTCCTGCTGGCCACTGTCACAATGACAGCGCGGGCACTCTCACCTTCGATGCTGAAGATCTGAACCATCTCCCAGAACTGTAGGCACAAGAGTCGTGACACACATTCCATTCTATTTTACTGTCAGTTTTGTTAGTTGGTCCACTTGTGCTTTTAGGGCTCCCAACATGGTTTTCATCACGTTACTGAAGAAGGACCCATCTGACCCATCCTTGGAACTCATCTTGCTCCACTCCTTGGGTGCGTCTTGACCACGGTCTCTTATTCAGCAATAAAACTTGTGAGTCTTTTAGGAAAGTACTCAGAAAGGGCCAACTGATTAATGCTGGTTGAGAGTCATCTCATCTTTCTTCTCAAGATGCATATTCACATCAGCTGCCAGAACTCTCTGCCACGCCTCTTGTGGCCAGCTGTGGATAAGCTTGTCCTTGGTCCAGCAACCAGAGCTGTCCATCACTGAGGCCCTTCACCACCGACCACCCTTGCCTTCCAGTGAAGCACCACATTGGTCCAGGCATTTGGTATCATTCACTTATAAGGCCTCTCATGGCTCAGTTCAGTGTACTGCTGAGGTGTCCTGGCTAGATCCTTCCCTCAGCGCTCAGAGAGCTTCTACACAGTGACCATTTATTGTGGCTGAGTTACCACGCCAAGTTCCTTAGAACAGCTTCCCTCTGACTGTGCATCAAAAATCCAATTTTGATTTCTCCTGCCCTTTTCATGCCTGCATTTAGAGCTAACATGCACCAGATAGAGGATATGGAAAGCTCATCCTATCTGTGACCATGACTAAGAAGTGTTTTCTAAAGAGTTAGTCTGGCCCTAGCC
>PVJC01000223.1:105776-146077 GCA_004026665.1 Murina feae
AAAAAAAAAAAAAAAAAAAAAAAGCCAAAAAACAAGAGTTAGTCTGCATACTGTACATGGGGGAATTTGTGTGGGGAAAAGTCTTTGCTGGTCGTTCATCATACTGGGTTGAATTGTGTTCCCTCCAAAAAATATGTTCAAGTCCTGATCCTCAGTACCAGCCAAGGTGATCTTATTTGGAAAGAGGGTCTTTGCGAGTGTAAGTTAAGATGAGGTCATACTGGATGGGGGCGGACCTAATCCACCACTGCTGTTCTTATACGAAGAAAGAATATTGACACAGGAGGAACGAAGCCGGGCATGAAGATGAAGGCAGAAGCTGGAGTTGTGTTGCCATAAGCCACAGAATGCGAAGGCTCGCCAGCAATCAGCAGAAGGGAGAAGAGATAAGGAAGGATTCTTCCTTAGAGACTTGGGAAGGAGCCCAGCCCTCCTGATGCCTTGAATGCCGCTCCTAACCTTTACAGCCAAAGAACTGTGAGGCCCTGCGAGGTGCAGCTATGTGACCACCATTCCGGGGCTAGCAAAGGGCGGAGCCAAACTCAGAACCCTGCGCCCTTTCCAAATGAGAAATCAAGCACTGGAAAAGTTGGCGGGCTTAGGTCTAAGGAGATAGATTTTGTAGAACCCCACTTCAGAGCTGGGAACACACATTTCCCGAAGGAGAATGTATGAGGCTCAGGGTTTGACCTCTACTCTAGTTTTCGAAATTAATATTTGAATTCATCTCGAACAGTTAAAGATCAGGCAGGTTCCTATAAACACCGAGGTGCCTGGCTATTTCAGGAAAAGTCAGCTGATTTGTGAGAAAGTGAGTAAAAGCTGCCCCCCTTTCATGCTCAGGCTGGGCAGCCCCATCTACCTGGTCAGCTGCACAATTGATATGATCTATATGGCCCCGCCCCCGTGAGCCCTGGAGTTTGTGACCTTGGGGATGCGGGACAAAGGGCAGAGGCCCTGAGCCTGGAGCTGAGAGTTAGGACTGTAATGTCAGGGGGTGAAGAAGTCAATCAAGAAACCCCGAGACAAGCAGGGCCAGGGAACCCAGGTCATGGAAACAAAAATTCAGGGACAGAGTTTCCATCTGTTTTCAGGTGAAGTGGTAGGATATGGAAACGGGAAAACAAAAAAAAGGGAGGAGGAGTCCATCCTCCAGCACTGCACTGTAGCCATGACTTAGGCAAAACATCTTCTTTCCTATTTTTAACTGGAGCACAGAAGCTGCGTCAGAGGACTGGCTGCTGACTCATCCAGCTGAGGCGCCTTTCTCTGAATTGCACAAATGCCATTGACACAGGCTGCAGAGCTTTGGAGAAGCAAAGATAGTGACGCCTGCACACGGGGCAGTCATAGAGTGGTCTGAGTGGGAGCGGGGTGTTCTGGGCCAGGGCTTTATGGAAGTTGTCTAGGACCTCATGGTTGAATGATGAAGATACTCAGAGGGAAATCATTTATCTGTTTGAGCTGAATTAATGATCCCATGACACTTTTGCCCTCTAAAGTTTTGTGAAGACTAGTTTCCAGTGTGATGACACGGAGAACTGAGACAATTTTTCAAGACTATTTTCTAGTTGTATACATATCCCCGCACCAGGAGTAGACATTTTATTGGAGGAAAGAAATCAGATCCAAGAACAAAGAGTTCTGAATGCTTTTTGGGCAAGAAGCACGTTGTGACAATGGCAGGACTTGAGTGTCAGCAGAGACCACGGTGATCAAAACAGGCAGCACTTCCCCATGTTGCTGAGGGGGAAATGGAGCTGTTACGGTTGCATTCGGCCCTGCTCCAGCCCCCGGGGCCTCACCGCTTCAGTGCGCCCCTGACTGCCAGCTGCCAGCTGCTGCATCTCTTTGCCTGGGGCCTTTTTCAGAACCAAGGAAAGCCAGGTGTGCCAGGGAATGAACAGCACCCAGAGGCAGCAGCAGCCCACAATCAGCAACTGGCAGAAATTGCTGTGTAAGTACCCCAGCCCCCACTCTAGGCATGGGTTCCACAGTGGTGGAGCAGAGAGCAGGCTGCTGGCTTTGGTAGGCCACTATCTCCTTGCAAGTTAATGATATAATTATATTGTTTCGTTTTCAATGTGTGCGTGTGTCACATAGTTTACATATCTAATCTAATAAAAGAGTAATATGCAAATTAACCATCACTCTGAGACACCTAAGCCACTCCCACCAGCCAACCCACGCCCCAGCCAATCAGAGTGGCTCTATGCAAATTAAACCAGCCAAGATGGAGGCCGGCAGCCACAGAGCTAGAGCAAACAGGAGGCTTCCGTTGCAACTGCCTGCCTAGGGGGGCTGGGCCTCTGCTCAAGGCAACAATATTTCAATTATAGAAGCCACGGAGCTGAAGCAAATAAGAGGCTTCTTGCCTGCGTAGGCCTCCGCTTAAGGCAACAAAGTTTCAATTATAGAAGATAAATAAATCCCAGAAACCTGATTCCAGCCAGCTTCCCTGGGACGTTGGGTCAATGGGAGCTGTGGGCAGCCTGAAAACGGCCCTCTGCCCCTCACCCAGGCTGGCCAGGCACCCCAGTAGGGACCTGAACCCTGAAGGGGCTGTGGGCAGCCTGAAATGGCCATTAGCCCCTCACCCAGGCTGGCCAGGCACGCCAGCAGGTAGACATCCCCCAAGGGTCTGAGACTGTGAGAGGGCACAAGCCATGCTGAAGGACCCCCCTGAGTGCACAAACTTTTCTGCACCAGGCCCCTAGTGTCTCTATAAAATGTATATACTATTTAAATCATATATGTGTATATGTATACATACTAAATAATGTAAATATAATGTGTATGTTTATGTATGCATATTACTTTCTATTTATGGAAAGTGATATGTTTTTCCATTTACAATGATGTCATAAAGTTGCCTTTTAGAATGAACTTGTTTAGTAAAAATGCTGAGTTGATTACAAGAACTGGTAGCACATGGCCTATGCCAAGATGGTAAGAAATCGTGGCGCTCTGCAGGAATGACTTGTGTTGCTCCTGCTTTGTTTTGCAGAACCTCAGGTGTCCCAGGTACTGCCCAGGTGGACCAGAGGAAGGAAAGCAGGCTTCAGGGCCCCTGCCAGTTTCGAACAGGTCAGCTGTGTCTTTACTGGATCGGAATTAGGGATCTAAAGAGTGAATTGTCCTGGCCGATGTGGCTCAGTGGTTGAGCATTGACCTATGAACCAGGAGGTCACAGTTCAATTCCCAGTCAGGGCACATGCCAGGGTTGCGGACTCTGTCCTCAGGAGGGGGGCATGCTAGAGGCACAATTGATGATTCTCTGTCATCATTGGTGTTTTTTTTCTCTCTCTCTCCCTCTTCTTCCCTCTCTGAAATCAGTAAAAATATATATTAAAAGGTGAATTGGAGGAATGGCGTCTACTGCTAAAAAGAATAAAAGATAATCAGTTTGAAAAATTCAAATGGGGTCTAACACTCAATTGATCAAAAAAATGGAAGCCCTAGGGAGTTTAAATGACATCTCCCCGTTCCCACTCAGAGGTTGCGAGAGAGCCAGGACGCAGCGCCATTTATAAGACTCTGGGCCATGCAGGACTTGGTGAAGCCTCAGAGGACAGGAGGGAGTGGACCAGGAGAGAAGAGGAGAAGTGCTTTACCATTAAGCAGGGACAGGAGAGCAAACGTTCGTATTGGAATGCAGATGAGTCTCCTGGGGGTCAGGTGGAAACAACCTGTTGACTAAAGGGAGGGTCTGAGCAGAGGAAAAGAGAGGAATTAGGTGCAGAAGTAGACTGGAGGGGAGCTGGGGAATGTGACTTCACCAGGAGGATGTGTGATTCCAGATCTCTGGGCTGGGAAATGACACGTGAAAACCTCGCTCTGGGAGGCAGCATAATAGAGAGTGACCATGTACAAATGTCGCTCCCAGAACACACCGTGCACAAGTTCCTTAGCCTGTCGGTGCCTCGGTTTCTTCATCTGACAACAGCAATAGCATCAGAACTCCCTTCATGAGGTCTTGGTAAAGATTAATGGAAACAATACACCGAAAACAGTGTCAGGTACCCAGGAAGGGTTCAATACATATGTAATAGCTATTAAGATATTTTCTCAGAAGGACTGAATTGTGTGGAGAGAAGGAAGGGCCTTGGCTTAGCTAGTTAGTAGCAGAGCCAGAATTAGATATTCGATCTTCTCAGTCCTAATTCAACACTCTTTTCATTCATTGTGCCATGTTTGAAAACAATGCGCTCTTATTCTCTTGTTTGTATTATTAGCATTTCCACCT
Source organism: Murina feae (assembly GCA_004026665.1). Classification (NCBI taxonomy): domain Eukaryota; kingdom Metazoa; phylum Chordata; class Mammalia; order Chiroptera; family Vespertilionidae; genus Murina; species Murina feae. The sequence continues at coordinate 110,023 of PVJC01000223.1, forward strand.
GCAAATCATAGCATGCTTACCTCAGTGCAGACAAAATTCCACCATGGTTTCCTGTGGGAAAAACAATTTGGATCTATTTCTTTTCTTCCCTAATTAATATATTCCATTTAGAGTGAGTATACTGCTCACTTCGAAAAGGCAAGACTTTTCCATTTTCAGGTCTTCAGCCACTGACATCGCAGCCTGACTTTTAAGAGTATGAAATTACCTGTGACCATAAGAATTTAATAAGTATTCTGGTTGTTTTTGTGTCTGTAGAGAAAATAACATTTATTTTGATGAAAATGTTATCTTTTCCTTTCTTCATCTAATAAATCATGCTTACGGCCCAAGAGTTTCTGTTGTTCTTTATGATTCATTGATCGACAATGAAAGAACAAACAAATCAAATGCTGAAACAAATCAAATGACAGACCGGTCTCCTGGAATGCAGTCTCCCAAAGAATCATAGACCAAGAGATGGCAGCTTCCTCAGGGATTCTGTAACCCAGCTCCTTCCTCTTTATAGATGAGAAAGTTAAGGTGAAAAAGGTGAAGTGACTTTTTTTGCAAAGTCATTCAGCTGGTTGGTGGTACAGAGGGATTTTGAACCCATTTCTTTTCTGACTTTGAATGGATTTCTAAAAAGTCTTCATGTGTTAGTAGGCAGGCCAATCCAGGTTGACACTTGTTTTTCCAAAGAAAGTTTTATTGATACGATCATGTTCATTAATTTCCTTGTTGTCTATGGTTGTGTTCTCACTACAGTGGCAGAGGTGAGATCTTACAACAGAGACCACATGGCTGCAAAGCCTAAAATAGTTATTATCCATCAATTCAGAGAAAAAGTTTGCCAATCCCTGGTGTGTATCAAGCCTGGTTGAAATACTATTTTCCCCCTTGTTTTTGTTCTTTTTGTTAAGAGTTAAAGAAAATGAGGTTGGGCAGGGAACAATGGGAAAAGAAGAAGAAGAAAGAGCTGCCCTTGCCAGTTTGGCTCTGTGAATAGAGCATCAGCCTGTGGACTCAAGGGTCCTGGTTCGATTCTGGTGAAGGGCACATGCCCCGGTTGTGGGCTTGATCTCCAATAGGGGGCATGCAAGAGGCAGTCAATTAATGATTCTCTTTCATCATTGATGTTTCTCTCTCTCTCTCTCCCTCTCCCTTCTTCTCTGAAATCAATTAAAATATATTTTTTTTAAAAATTGACTTTGTAGGTCTTTGTCACTATTACTGACTTTGGGTGGGAAAGCTTGTTCTTACTCCCTTAAGATGAGATATGTTCTTTTTTTCTCTCTCTCTCAGATGAATTAAGACAAAAATACATAATATGTGAGGATACCAACATATTCCATATTATAATTAGGATTGATTAGGTTCTAACAGAGAAAACAGCAGGCATAAAATCTAAAAAAAGGAAAGACAAGGTTTAATATCTTGAGTAGAATACTAAAAGAGATCTATTACGATGACGGCATCTGTAAAGCTGGATCTTACTTTCAGAGAGAAGCACAACTAGAACAAATATGGAACTGACGAGAGCATCAGAATGACACCTGGAAGACCCCGACAAAACGCAGCCACCAAGTTGGGATTCATGAGATGAGAAATAGATTTTAATGCAATATCCTATTCTAAGCCATTACAATTAGAGGTGGAAAGGGAGCTCTATTTAATTACCTTGGACAGTGTCTTTCTGCCTCCAAAAGATTAACAAAGCACGTTTCGAAATAGATGTCTCAAGAAATTTAACTTAGCCATTCATTTAAATCTAAAGTGGATAAGCTGCAATTAAATAAGCATTTTGTCTCCCAAGTTAGACTGGTCCTAGTAAGCGAGTCTACATCTTGTTTTCAAAATCAAAATTGCCTTTTGTCACATCACCTCCGTGCTGCTCGTCCTTCTGATGGGGCAAGCACTTCATTGCAAGAGCAGGCTGGCCCAGCATGAGGACAGCAGGACAGAAGTCTCCAGAAGTCTCATGAACCCTTCCAAGGCACAGTCAGTGGGAAACAAAAGAGATTCTGCTACGTCAGAACAGTGGTTATAATTTAAAGGAAATTAAAACCCCTTTACCAACCCCTCCAGTGCCCCCCTCCCCCCTCACCGCCCCTCCCTGTCATAGGGAAGAGGTGTGGCCTGGGCATTCGTAGTGTGTGAGGGCAGAGAGCCTGGCCATGGTTCCATAAAGGCATGGCCTGCCCAGAGCTTTTGGAATTTACCAAAAGCTACTACATGTTGTTATTTACTGTCTGAGCATCCATCTGTCTTCCTGACTAGATTGGAAACATGGCAAAGGCAGGGACCGTGGTTGAGCGCAACCGTATGGGTATCACCAACACCTTCTCTGTGTCCTATTCAAATGCTCGCTGTAAATGTTGGTGATGTTGTTAAGTAGGTAAGATAGTTAATTCGCAGCATTTAGAAAGGCAAAATCATCCGGTTTCCTCACAAAATTGAGCAGTTGATTCTTTGTCTCAGTTAATGTGGGAAAGGTCCCTCCTCTCTAGGAGGAATAAATACAACATGAGTACAAAAATCCACATAGTGTGTCCGTTTATGAATATGTACATTTGTTTGTCTAGAAACCACAATAAAACATCAGAATGTTTAAATAAGCCAAAAATATAACTGCATATTCACCTTCTCTGATCCTGTTTTGGTTCAAAGTTATGCCAATGACCCAGCATTTACCAGAGTATGGGCTGTGGGGCTGGTCCTGAGAGATGACAGTAGTTATTCCTGGGAAAACTGTTGCATGACTCAATAATTGGGGGAAATCCTCAGTAAAACAAGGTTAAAATAAAGCTCTCAGAGTTTTTGAAGTACGCCAACATGCTTCATGAATCGTCAAGGTTAGAAGGTAGATGGTATGGAACATCATGCAACTCCTTTTATGGAACAACTAAGGGACTAGTGTCCTGAAGAACACACTTTGGAAAATGCTGAGTCAGACACGTTTCTAGTGTAGGCGCCTCCTCTAGAGAAACTTGAAGACCTAAATCGAAAGACCTGCAGTTCTGTAAAACTTCCTGGGATGTTGGTTCTCCATCTGGCTGGCCCGTTAGAATCCCCAGGAACTTTAAGCATGCCTGTGCCCAGGCCCCGCCCCAGGCCAGTTCAGTCAGGGTCTCTGAGGGTGAGATTCCTGATCTATTAAACAGGGTTGTCTTGAAACCTAAGTGAGATCGTATGTGTCAAATGCGTACTCAGGGGCCTGAAACAAATTTGGTCTTAAAAATATTTTTTTTTTTTCTGGGGATAGTGTCAAATTCCAATTAAGAACTGTTGAAGACACACAAAAAGAGAATCATAATTTAGCCATCGTGGTTTTGCATCTCTAGATGCCAGAGTCAGAGTGGAAAGATATGATGAGAAACAGGATGTTTGCATGGCCTCCAAGTATTTCCCCACAATATACTGATTGGACGAGACTAAGGAACCATGACAACTAAATGCAATGTGTGAGCCTGGATTGAATTAAGGACCAGAAGGGATATTAGTGGGACAGTTGATAAAAAATTCAATAAACTCTATACATCATACGTTTTTCAATGTTATTTACTTGGTTTTGATCACTGTATCATGGTTATAAGATGTTAATATTTGGGGATGATGGGTGAAGGATAAATAGAACTCTACTATTTTGTGAGTCTGAAAATTTTTCAGAATGAAAGCTACAAAGACAAACATTAATGTTTCTTTATTTCTTCTTCATTCTGGAACTCTAGAGATACTCAACTCAGTATTCTAGGAGGTTTCCCTCCTTGTTAGGTATCTAGAGTAGAGAGGGAATGGGCTCCTGTACCATAGAGTATATATTGAGTATAGTGAAAAAGAAGTCCAAAATGTGACTTTTAACAAACATTTTATATGATTTTGATAAATGTGGTCCCCAAATAAATGTGGTTAGAGGATTTGGTAGAAGAGTAAAACAAAAGAAATCCAGGAAAGGAGGGAGTAAGAGCAGAGGTGGTGATGAGAATTGGAAAACAGTTCTTGAATAAGGAGGCAGAGGGAAGAGAGACAGTTGTGGGAGTAGGGAATAGCTAGGAATGATAATGAGAAGGGCTCAGTAGGGACAGAAAAGATTAAAGAGATGTTACTGGCATTATATATGTATGTCCTCCTTAACATTTGCTTGTGAACCTGCCGAAGAGATGTTGATTTTTTTTCTGTTTTTCTTTTCTTTGAATATTACTCTATGCTGAGATTCATCCTCAAAGGGATTAGGAAAAACATGACCTAACTATTTACGTGGTAGACCTATGGCCCTAATGAAGAAAGGAAGTTTGCTCCCCAAACCCAGACCCCTGAGGAACCAGGCCATATAGATTTCTGACACTGGACGTGAGCAGTGACCCCGGTCAGGGACCCAAGAGCTGCTGGGGAAGTGTGGCCTCGCCCTACTGTGGGGGTCTGTCATGGATTGCTTTCACTTGCAGCTACCACTTGTTTCTTTCTAATCACTTCCAGGACTGGAAGCCAGAAATGAATCTGAAAAGACAAAAAGGTGGATGAATGAACATTAAAGTCACTTCAAATGCCTCTGACATGAACTCCTCATCGTGGGGCTCCTGGTGTCAGGAAAAATTGCAGAAGACTTTGACATGGCCAGAAAACCTTATCTTTGTGGGTTTCCTGCATCTTTGTCACCTGTGAGCCTTTTCGTCTTGTGTTCATTGTAGATAGCTGAGAGCAACAATGCCAATAACTGATTCTTGTCCTGGGCCTGCAAATACGTCTATCCTGCAGAGTACAATTGGTCCCCCCATCGCCCTTGGGGAAGAAATCAGTTTTGCATCTCTGAAGCAAATCCCATTTTGGTATTCCTGATGGCCTGTATATGTGTATGCTTTGAATTGGTTGGTTGGAATTTTTTTTACTGTTTCCTCTTTAATTAACAACTCAAATGAAATCTTTGACAAGTGCTTATTTTACATGTATATGAAAGTCATTATGTTACCATATAAACATACATGCGTATCATATATATCATCATATATGCACTGAGTGGCCAGATTATTATGACCAGCCAGATTACCATGACCACCTCATCAGTACTTCATTGGGCCACCTTTTGCCTTCAATACTGCGGCAATTCTTCTTGGCATTGACTCCATGAGATGTTGAAAGGTGATGCGAGGAATCTGACACCATGCCTGATGACTAGCACTGCCCAGTTCTGTGAGATTTGATGGCTGTGGAACCAGCTGCCTGATGGCTCTTTTAACTTCATCCCACAAATACTCAATTACATTGAGACCTGGTGATTGTGGGGACCACCTAAGCAAGGTAAAGTCTCCCTCATGTTCTTGAAAGCACTCCTGCACAATACGAGCACCGTGGCATGGCTCATTGTCTTGTTGGAAGAAGCCATCTCCACTGGGATAGTCCATCAACATGATAGGATGAACTTGATCAGCAATAATACTTAGGTATGCTGTGCTATTCAGATGTTGTTCCACACAAATTAAAGGGCCCAAATCATGCCAGGAAAACATGCCCCAAACCATAACACTGCCCCCACCAGCTTGAAGGATTGTACTTATGCATGTGGGGTGCATGCTTTCATGCTGTTTCCACCAAATTCTCACTCTGCCATCTGCATGATGTAACTGGAAACGTGATTCATCGGACCACATGACTTCTTTCCAATGCTCAACTGTCCAATCCTTGTGTTCCTGTGCAAATTGGAGATGTTTTATCTTGGTAACTGCAGACAGCAAAGGTGTTCAGACAGGCCTTCGGCTTCCATATCCCATATAATGCAGTGTACGGCTAATTTGCCTACAAACATCAGGTGGTGATAATAATCTGGCCACTCAGTGTGTGTGTGTGTGTGTGTATATGTGTGTGTGTATATATATATATATATATATATATATATATATATATATCCCATGTTCTAAGGCTGTTAAATCTGGTTGTTTACCCATATCTTCAGAAAAAAAATCACTTCTACTGTCATGGTAAACAACCTGTTTCCTTATTTATAATGGTCTGGCCCTCTAGCAACTTCAGCGTGAAATTATAGCTAATTTGCCTACAAACGTCAGGTGGTCATAATAATCTAGCCATATATATATATTATATATATATTTAAATTCTGGAGAATGAGCAATTTTTTTTGGAGTTTACCAAGCTATAGTAGATAGTTCCTTGACCTGGTAAAGTAACTTCTTATTAGGTGTTGTTCCTTAATAGCTATTACAAAGGGCCATCCCAATAGTTTCTCTACAATATGATTAAACATTCTCACTTGAAATCAGTGTTTTGAGGGACATCTTGTAGCATCCTCTAGACCAGCATTTAAAAATCACAAAGCTAGGAGCCTTAGCCATGTGTATCTGTTAATTTATCTTCCCTACTCCCCCCACTTCCTCTGGTGTCCCATCTGTTGTTGAGAATATAACACTAATGTGGAGTTGACGAGGGCTTTGAAATTCCATTTTGCCCTTCAAACACAAAATGTCCTTCATTACAGGTATACCCGCATCTTGGCCTTACCTTTGTAAAGTACAGACTCAGCTGCCTTTCTTTTCCTCCTACTGGCTGCTTTGATCTTTTCTTCAGTATCTTTGCATGCAGGAACTGGATGCGCTCCCTCTGTACGCTTGGGTAGAAGGATGCTGACACCAGGATTTTAAGTTGCATCAAGAAGGAGGACAACAGTCCTAGCACCACTAGTATCACAAGAATAATACTGAGAGGAACCCAGGTTTTAGACAGAAGGAGCTTTGGTTTAGGGATGCAGTTGGGTTCAAACAGAGATACATTAAAGGGGGAGTCATGGATGATGTTTTGAGTTCCTTGCTCCTAAAAGGAAAGAATAAAATCATCAAGATCCATGCTATTTCATACTCATTCCTCATCTTTCTTGATGCTGCCCTGCAACACATATCATTTGTCTTAAAATAGGAAGCTTCGGCAGAAGGAGCTGCCGTGGTTCCTTTTGTGTGCTGGCCTTGGAGAAAGGTGAAGGGGTGGACTTTATCTGTAGCTGTTGCAGCGTTTTCTGAAGTGGGTTTGTGGAAATATAGGTTTCCTTGAAAGAGGATATTAAATAAGTTTGACTACGTGGCCCTTCTTTGGAGAGTCTCGATGCCCACAAGACTGTGGAAGGCTCTGAGAAGGTGGAGAAATCTGCTTAACTTCAGCGAGCAATTATCCTAACATATGTGATTGCATAACCTGTTTCTATGGAACACCTGTGTCTATACCTTAGGGCATGTGGGGCTAAGGAAATGGTTTTAACTCAGCTGGGGGTGAAGGTTTTTGGAGCGTAGCCCCTTAAGACCCATTCATACCCTCCCCATCAAACCACAAGGTCACGAAGCTGGAGAGGCATTAAATGATGTTCTAAGTCAACATTCTAGAGCTTGGGGTAGGGGAGGTTATTCTTAGTGTAATAATACCAAGAATAAGTTTTACTGAAAGTGGCTCTAAAACCCTATTTTTAGACGTCTCAAAATAGGATGTTTTCTTATTTCTTGGATGCTCAGGAGGGGTGCATTCCTTCCTGCCTGAAGGCAAGAGAACGAATCAGATACCTTCTGCAAAATGACACGAGGGCAGGAGACGACATTGAGGGACCCAGCCAAGCCACCAGCAGGAGAATAGGGTGCTGATTCAGCTCTTCCTTTTTCTCTGACCCGAGAAAAGTCATTTAATCTCTCGGTGGATTTGTTTTCTAATTTGGTGAAACAGGAATTAATGGACCAGTTCCTGTCCGTGAATAAACTACTCCCAGTGTAAATTAAGCACCTTGGGGATGGAGCATTAACCTAACAGACTGAAGTACTTAGTCAGTGATTATTACCCCTGCCCCCCAGAGTCCTGGGGCCAGGAAGAGGTAAATGACTTCTCAAAAAGAACCCAACCACACCCAGAGAACGCCATGCACCTTGACCTACTCTAATACTTGGATAAAACCTGGAAATCCCAAACCAGGGACCTCTATTCAATGCGAAGTGAAATCAGTAATTTCCCCAGCGCTGTGGCTAAGCAATGAAAGGCATTTGTGCTGCCTCTCCCGGTCTCTTATTAAGATAGTTTGCCTACAGTTAAATGGAGAGATTTCAATCCCCAGAGCAAAGGCATGCACTCTTTTTAAAGCTATTGAAGAAACAAACACATCGATTGAGTCAGTGATGAGAAATCCTGCAATAAGAAAGCAGCGGGTGTTCACTCTGGGGAGAAGTTATTTAGTCTGGGAATCTAAGCAGAGACTTTGCAGTTGGGAGTCAGAGCTTCATAAAGATTGAGTCAACATTTTTGCACAGGGTTGGTGGAGGGTAATACGGAAGACAAATGAACTCCCTCAAAATCCTGAGCAATCAACTAAATTGTACCCTGATGCTTTAAAATGTGTTTATCTCTCTTAAGTAAACAATTTGCCAAGGCAGCATTGAGTAATGGACAGGGAACCGACTCTGGCATCAGTCCTGAAAAGTTAATCTAGACAAATGCTACGCACATAGTAGGTGCTCAATGAGCAGCAACTATGGTTATTCTTTGTTACAATGCACACCCATCCAGCTAGCTCAGTTCAGGTCACTTCCCATCCTTCTCCTTCTTTCTCCTCCTCCCTTCCCTCAAATTTCTTCTTTATCTAAAATTGTATGAAAGTGGGAGAGACATATTAGCAAAACCTTGAGCTGACATCTCTCTTCCTGCTTGACTTCTCCTTTGCAAATCTGAGGCAATGAAGGGACCAGGAGCCTCCAAGGGCTTCCTGGGGTAAGGGTAGGGCACTGCCAGTCTCCGGAAGGTGCTGGCAGCATAGTGTCCCAGACACCACAGGAGAAGGTCTATGGGCAGCAGCCTCATCTTCACATCTGGTCTAGCGCCCACTGTCTTGCTGCCACTGTGAGTAGACCTGGTGGCCTCCCCCCGTAAGACATGAGCCCCTCCATGGCAGACATCAGGGTCTAGAAATCTTTGCATCCCCAGGAACCAACACCCAAGAATGTATTTGTGAGGACATTGTCCTTGGGAAGCTTCTGGGCCATTTTTCAAGGGTAGAACTTGGATATGTCCCCAACCCCGCCCCCCACCCTTCTGTCTAAAATGGTGAGAATTCACAAAACAAGCAAGTGTGTTTACTGAAAGAGAAACAAATGAAAGAGAAGGAAAAAGATAAAGGAGGAGATGAAGAACTGAGAAGAGTAGCTCAGTGGTTGAGTGTCGACCTATGAACCAGGAGGTCATGGTTCGATTCCAGGTCAGAGCACATGCCCGGGTTGCAAACTCAGTCCCTGGTTTGGAGGGGGGGGGGCGGGGTGTTGTGCAGGAGGCAGCCATTCGATGAGTCTCATTATTGTTGTTTCTAGCTCTCTCTTTTTCTCCCTTCTTCTCTGAAATCAATAAAAATATTTTTAAAAAATAAAAAGAGAAACAGGAAGCAAATGGAGGAGAAGGGGAGGGGAGGGCAGAGGCTCTGACTAGCCACCCCCAGGACCAAGTCTGTCTGAAAAGCTCCATTATCCACTCTGCTGCAGATATCTGGAGCAGCAGGGTTCTCGTAATTAACTCGGTTCTTCAGGGGATGCAGAGTATTCAGAGTAATCAACTTTGAGAAGAAGCCCAGGGTGAGGAGGGGCAGGAGCCAGAAATAAAAGGGTGAGAAAGTGTGGGTGCAGAAGGAGGATCCCAGCCCAGAGAGACACCTGGGAAGTGGGCTTCAAAGAAGGGTTTGCAAGCAAGCCCCCCTAAGTTTTCCCCAGCACATATGGAAACAGCTGTTTGGGTTGGTACACTCCGCCCCAGCGTGAATCTCCTCTCTCTCTCTCTCTCTCTCTTTCTCTCTCTCTCTCTCTCTCTCCCTCTCTCTCTCTCTCTCTCTCTCCACGAGCACACGAACACACACACACACACTAGACACGTGTGTGTCCCACCTAGCTCAGCTTCACAGTCTCTGGGTTATAAAAAGTAAAACAAGTGTCTGACAACATCCATATCCTCTGAAATGACCCCATTGAGAAACCTGTGTTTCCATGTGTGGCCCATGGACCACCTACTTTAAAACCCACATGAAGTGCTTATTAAAAGTGCTCCTTTGTTTAACAGAATGTCTCTCAACTGAGGCCTAAGGTGCTGCATTCACCCCAGGAATTCTTTTGTTGTTGTGAATCCTTTCCTCAGGATATTTTCCCATTGATTTTTAGAGAGAGTGGAAGGGAGGGGGAGAGACAGAGAGAGAAAAACAAGGACGTGAGAGAGACACATCGATTGGTTGCCTCTCACACACACCCAGACCGAGGCCGGGGATTGAACCTGCAACCCAGGCGTGTGCCCTTGGGTGCAACTGAACCCAGGACCCTTCAGATGGAGGGCTGATGTTCTGTCCACTGAGCCAAACCGGCTGGGGCATCCCAGGAAATTTCTTTTTTTTTAATATATTTTTTATTGTTGATAGTATTACAGACCCCAGGAAATTCTTAGCACACTCAAGGTTGAAACCATTGGCCTAAGCTGCCTAAAAAAGAAGAGTGTAGCTGGTCCCTTTTTTAAAAAAATTTTTTTTTTCCCGGGCACTAGCAGCAGCTGTATTTTTTGGTGTGTTAGGGGCCCTTTTCAATGACCTTCCTCTTAAACACAACACCGATGCATTAGGATGCCTCCTGTGGTTGAGAAGGACTCAGGCTGCCAAGAAAAGGCGGTCTCATTCAGAGAAGGCACGCGCAGTTTGTGTGCACAGCGAGTCTGCAGAGAGAGGAAGTCAGGTCCTAAGTCTGACCTGTCAGGTTCATGCCCGGAATCAACTCCGTGTTTCACCAGAGACCCCTCTTCCCACATTTCAGTGCCTGTTGACTGTCGGAGGCTGAAAATGGCCCCCTAGCAACATAAGATTCTAATCCCCAAATCTGTAAATGTGGTTTATTTGGGGGAGGGGGAACTCTGCAGATGTGATCCCCTTAAGGACCTTGAGATGCAGAAATTGTGCTGGATTGTCCTGGTGACCCTACTGCAATCACATGCATCCTTTGAGAGAGAGGTAGGGAGAGAAGGCAATGTGAAGACAGATGGAGTGATGCAGCCACAAGCCAAGGAATGCCAACGGCCACCAGAAGCTGGAGGAAGCAAAGAGTGGACTCTCCCTTAGAGTCTGAAGGGAGTGTGCTCTGCCAACGCATCTCATTTCAGCCCGGGGACACTGATTTCAGACTTCTGGTCCCCAGAACTAGAAGAGAAGAAATCTGTGTTGTTTTAGCCACTCACTTTGTGGTGATTTGTTACAGCAGCCACAAGAAACTAACACACGGACCCGAAATGGTCAGAATGAGATACACTATCATAGGGACTTCAATTTACCCAACATCCAATGGGCTCCTTCTCCGGCGAGGCACTGTGCCAGGCGCCGGAGACCCAGCGGTGGGGTGATGAGACACTGCCCTGCCTTGGGAGGTCCGCGACCGTTTTCAAACAGACCAGCAAAGAGCCAGGACACCCCCCCCCACCAGTGCCTGTGAGCGCCTACCTCCCTGTGCAGTTTCAAGTGAACCTCCAGCGACGGCAAGTTTTGAAAATGTCTGCTCACTGAGAAAATGAGCCGGTACAGCAGAAAATCGATGGCTGCAAACAGCACCCAGAGGCAGAGATGGGTAAGTATGGGGAGGAAGAACAGCCCCAGGTTCTTCCTTTCCTTAGGCGTCAGCCCAAAAGACGGGATGACAATGTACTTCTTCCTTTCCTTCTGGCTCAGCGGGAGGACACAGGGCCTGTGTCGATGCCGCTCGCCCTCATCAAACCGAACAAATTGCCTGGTGATGTAGACGTTTTCAAACTTCCAGCCACGAGGGTCCAGAAACCGCTTCATGAAGAGGCTGGTGCCGAGAAGCACCAGCAGGAGCCCAGCGAGGGCCAGTAGCTGCCGCCCCAGGGAGGACAACACCTCGGTCGCTGTCACCATCTGGTACAAGACTCCCACGACTTGGCCTTTCGTGTCATTCAGCTGTGCCTCCAGGGCTTGGCTGGGACTGAAAAGAGAGACTGCCAGAGTCTGGTTCCAAGACACAAGGCCATCCAGTAGACCCAGGCGGGTGGCCTGGCCGTAAATCCACTGGATTGCTTCGATATACCTTCGCAAAAGCGGCAGATGAACGGAAAAGCTCTTTGCCCTTAGGTTGCAAGTCATACTGTCCAGGAGGCCTTTAAAGTTGTGGAAGATGTTTCCCACGTGTCCGAAGATGACTATCCCCGTGCCGGCGGCAATCAGAGCGTTCCTGCCTTCACGCAGGCCACAGGAGAGGAAGAAGAGGACCGCGAAGCACCTCCCGTGCGTGGAGCAGCACAGCAGAACCCAGGCCAACACCCAGGAGATGGTGAAGACTAGGAACGAGGACAGGAACCAGGAGAAGGCCGCCGAGAGGAGGCCCACCGAACTGAAAGCCACAAACGAGCAAACTCCCACATGTTGGAGGAAGTCCACCCACCCAGGGCCTCTTGGAGACACGTACATCCCCCAAAGACTTAGGAAGAGATGGGTGCCCGAGTTCCAGACGCCCATGCTCGCTGTGTCCCTGAAAATGAAAAAAGAGACCGGGGTCAGATGTTGCTTTTGAACGTCCTCTGTCACCTTACAAAGGCCGTGGTGGTAAGGCCATAATGCTTTTCCCTTCTTGGTCCCCACACCCCTTGCAATGTGACTTCCCAGGTTCTCCCATCAAAAGATGGGAGAAAGAGCCCAGCTGGCAGGGCTCAGTGGCTAGAGCGCTGACCTAGGAACCAGGAGGTCACAGTTTGATTCCTGGTCAGAGCCCATGCCGGGGTTGTGGGCTCGATTGCCAGTGTGGGGCATGCAAGAGGCAGCCAACCAATGATTCTCTCTCATCATTGATGTTTCTCTCTCTCTCCCTCTCCCTTCTTCTCTGAAATCAATTTTTAAAAATTTGTGAAAACGGGAAGAGAAATAGAATCCATCAAGAAATGGTGGGCTCCATTTCTCCAACCCTTGAGCTTGGGACGACTTGTGACATCGTTGGCCAATAGAATGTGAGGAAAGTGACTGTGTGCCAATCCTGAGTCCTGCCTTCCTCTTCGAACCCTGCTACTAAGTTTTTGACAAGTCCAGGTGTGTTCATCTATTGCTGTTGTGGCGAGTTACCACCAACTTAGTGGCTTATAGAAACATGCGTATTCTCTTTCAGTTCTAGAGGTCAGAAATCTAAACTGGGTTCAGAGGGCTCGAGGGCAGGATCCATTTCTTTGCCTTTTCCAGCTCGTAGGGGCTGCCTGCATTCCTTGGCTCATGGACTCTCCTCCATCTCAAAGCTAGCAATGCAGCATCTTCTTTATTCTGACCTCTGCTTCCCCCCTTGCATCTTCTCTCTTTGACTCTAATTCTCCTGCCTTCCTCTCATAAGGTTCCCTGTGATGATACTGGGCCCACTGAGATAAGGCAGGAAAATCTCTCATCTCAAGATTCTTCACTTAAGTACACATCTAAAGTCCCTTTGACCATGGAAGGCAACATTTTCACAGGTTCTGGGCATTCAGGCACAGACATCCTTGAGGAAGGGCATTATTATTTTTTTTTTCATTATGAATGAGGTTTATGCAAGAATGACACACAAAACTCAATCAGTCAATCCATAGTCAAGGAAAGGGGCATGACCTTACATTAACAAATTATGTAAAGATTATATGGTTACATTGAATATGTCAAAATAGAGTATTCTGAAAAGTAGGAAGGGCATTATTTAATGTGTCTTATTTAATTTAATTTAATGTATCTTATTATTTAATGCTGGGCTGCTGGATAATGAGGGACGTGTGACCAATCTATTGCATCAACTCAGACAATAGGTAGCTAACTGCCAGACCACCCTAGACCAGCTAGTCCCCAGCCAGTCCTCCAGCTGATGACAGAAACGTGTACAATAATAAATGCCTATTTATTTTAAGCCACTAAATTCTGTGCTGCTTGGTTAGCCAGTGCTTGTTACTTGATAAAAGCAGCAATACTGTATCATGGGTCTTAAAGGTTGAAATAACGCCTAGGCTGATGGACAGGCTGAAATCAATAAACTGCACTAAGTATGGTCATTTTTTGGTAGCCATCTGTTTTCTTGTTCTCTTGTTTTACAGACCAGAAGCCTATCAAGGGCAACTTCAATGTGGGATTGAATTTCGGCCCTTGTATCTCCGCTCTGTACCATTAGGTCTCTCCCTTCTGCCCCTACCGTGGAGCGCAGTTCTCTCCCGAGACTCTTACAAGAGAAACAAGAATATTTTGTCACTGAGTTGATTATCTTTTCTTTTCCCCAAGATCTGGCATAATTAAAATGAAGTTACGATGGGGCTGCTACCACCCTGTCAATCACAAAGATTTAGGTCTGTGATGAACCTGGGCTTGCTTGGAACTATACAAAATCAATTTGAGATGTCTCTTTCTTGATTGACATAAAATATCTAATGAGCATTATACGGTATGTATGGGATTTGATGAAGACATTGATCAGTTTTAAAACACTCTTTAAATCTAATCTAATAAAAGAGCAGTATGCAAATTAACCACTCCAAGACACCTAAGCCACACCCACCAGCCAAGTCACACCCACTAGCCAATCAGAGCAACTGTATGCAAATTAACCCAGCCAAGATGGCGGCTGGCAGCCACGGAGCTAGAGCAAACAGGAGGCTTTCATTTGCAATGGAGGAAACTGCCTGCCTAGGCCAGCTGGGCCTCTCTCTGCTCAAGGCAACTATGTTTTAATTATAGAAGCCAAGGACCTGAAGCAAATAGGAGGCTTCATTGCCTACCTAGGCCTCTGCTCAAAGCAACAAAGTTTCAATTATAGAAGATAAATAAACCCTAGAAACCTGATTTCACTCAGTCTTGCTGGGATGTTGGGTCAATGGGAGCTGTGGGCAGCCTGAAAACAGCCCTCAGCCTCTTACCCAGGCTGCCCAGGCACCCCAGTAGGGACCTGAACCCCAAAGGGGCTGTGGACAGCCTGAAAACAGCCCTCAGCCCCTCACCCAGGCTGGCCACACCTCCATGGGGTGAAGGGTTCCCACTGGGGGGCTTGGCCAGCCTGCAAACAGCCATCAGCCCCTTACTCAGGCTGGCCAGGCATGCCAGCAGGTGGACATCCCCTGAGGAGTCCTAGACTGCAAGAGGGCACGGGCCGGGCTGAAGGACCCCCGAGTGCACAAATTTTTGTGCACTGGGTCCCTAGTAAATAAATAAATAAATAAATAAATAAATAAATAAATAAATAAATAAATAAATCTTGTCTCCCATGAAATAGGCCAGGGCTGCATGTATGGAGAATCTCAATATGTCTGAGCCAGTGACCTACACTCGGAGTGTGAGAGGCATCCATGCATTGGCTGGAGGGCATGAACTGAGCCCTCTGAGGTGAGGAAATGATTCCTCGTCTGGGTTCAGGCTAAATGGAGTTAATGGAGGGCAGAAATGAGATGAGGAACAAGGCAAGTTAGCACAAACCTGTGGCAATTTCTCCATAATTTAGAGGGCTTGCAGCTCCGGTCACGCAATTCGAATGCAAGTGCTCAGCACAGAAAGGGGTATGGGGAGAAAGTAAGTGTTGAAGAAAGGTCATTATCACGCGGAACTGGCCTTATCAGAGATTCAAGATGCTCCAAGAGAATGACCTTACTTTATGGGGAGGAAAGGGAGTTGCAACAGTCATTAGAATGAGGACCAGCAAAAGCATGCAATTCTTTCTTTCTTAAAGCTTGCTTCCATCCAGAATTGCGATTGGTGTGAAGGTTGGCAGTGTTCCAGGCACCCAGCCCCTCCCAGACCTCTCTGACCCAGAACTCGAAGATGGGCCCCTGTTCTCCCGACTCTTTCCCAGCATCGCTGGTCCAAGCGAGACCTGCTTCACTGTGTGCATGCGCAGGAGGACCGCAGCAGTCAGCAGTGAGCAGGGCAGGGCTACCCATACCAGAGCAGGTCGGGAGGGGCTGCCTCTCCTCTGGGTATGTCCCTATTCTCTCTCTCTGTCCCAGCTTTGGATTTAATCTGAACCATGATTTGATTAACTGACACACTAAGAGGTATCACTTGCCTCTTGTGTCCTAGGCGCCTTACCTACAGCATCTGCCTGCAGCCCCTGGAGGGACACTGAGGCTGAGCGTGCTCACTGCAATGTGTCAGCGCTCGCACAGAGAATGGGTGGCTGAGCGGGATTCATACCAGATCCCTCTGACTCCTGGCCAGCTCCCCGTCCTCTTCATGGTGCCCGGATTCCACAACTTGGTTACGTGACAAGATGCTCAGCTCATTGTGCACCTGCTACAAACACATCCCACAACCGACCTGTGGGTCATAGCCCCACTTCCGTCTGCTCAGTGTTTTTCTTTCATCAACGTAGTTGGCTCTGTAGGGGTGTGTCTCAAATCAGCAGCCTTTTCTCTAAAGCAAGCCTTTTCTCTGAAGTCCAGTCCCAGCCATTTCATTTTTCTCTCTTATTCCTTAGGAGGCACCATGTTGCTTGCTTCCTAAAAAATTGACAATGCACATTTTAGATTCCTTTTTTCCCTTCTTTTGTACAGTGTGTTCTTAATGCAGATATTTCTCTGAAAGTAAGAAACAGATTTATGGACACGTTAAAATTTGAACACTGAGCAATAAAATCTAATACCAATTAAATAAGAGAGATGACTGCAATTTTGTCCTGCAAGAGGCACATGTTTTCTTAACAAGCAACACTCTAATATCCTTCCCGTTGTTTCTGTGCAGAAAACAGCATGTCACCAAAACACACCAACATTGATGTCTTGTGTGTCCCCTCAGATGCCTGCGGGGGGCTCCCTCTTGCTCCTGCGCAGACACAGTCACTGCTGCTCATCATCTTTCTTCACACAGCCCAGTTCTTCCTTCTTCAGAAAACCAGGGAACCAGGGTTTGGGCAAGGTGGTTCTTTATTTCTTTCTCAACGACTTTTGCAAGCAGACCCCCAGATTCCTAAATTTTATTTTGGTTCCAAAGGTCTAGCATGGCAGCTGCGAGTCCACATTCCTAACAAGCAGCCTGGCTGGCTGATGCTGCTCAGCGGGGCCCGGATCAGGGCAGCCGCTCCCGTACTCAGCTCTGTCCCCTTGCACTTTCTGCGACGAGGGAAGTGTCCTAGGTCTGTGCTGTGCAATAGGTGGGGCACCAACCATGTGTAATGACTGAGCACTCGGCACAGGGCTAGTGCAGCTGAGGAGGTGAGCTATTAACTTTCTGTCATTTTGATGGATTGTCATGTAAGCCGTTTCCTGTGGCTCATGACGGACGCCAGGCCGGCTGGTTTCCACGGGTGAGGAAGTGAAAGAGGCTAAGGGACTGGCCCAGCCGTCCTGGTGTTGGAGGCGAGCTGGGAGTGAGCCCCTAGTTCTGCACCATCAGTGACACACACTTCCCAACACATCAACGTCTCATGGCTGACTTTTCATGAAGCCCGTTTAAAAATTCTTAACGGGGCTCCCGAGCTAAATGGAGCTCAATTTCCCACACAACAGATTTGCCTTCAGGTTCCACAAAATACATCAGTGGAGAAGTGAACAACCCATACATAGCCTGTGCCTCTGACCAAGAATTAGTTCAAGAGTAATCATTATGGACAGTTAGCAAGTTGTTGACTGAGTGCCCGGGCACTGTTTTGACGTCTGATACACATTATTGTTAATCTTCAGAGACTCTGGTCTATATCTAACTATTTTAGGTAAGGAAAGTGAGGCTCAGAGAGGTTCAGGAACTTGCCTAAGGTCACACAGACTAAGTGGAAGAGCCAGGATTCTAACCCACGTTTAAGTGACACTGAAGGTCCAACATGGGCAGCTACTCAGACCCTCTTTCACATGAACTTCAAAGAGGAGCTCCCAAATTTGGTTGAAACACATCCCCAGAATCCCAGTCACCCATGCATCCTGAAATGCAGATGCAGCGATGCGGGCAGAAGCTCTCCCTTCGCTGTCATCTGTGTCCGGTGCCCTCCTCCTCCCCCCCTGCCAGCACACTCCCTGAGCTCTCCAGCTGGCTGCAGGGCTCCATCCTGGGCCCAGGCCCACCCTGATCTGAGGTCCAGGCTGCAGAGCCTTCTTCCTAACCGAGCCGTCTGTCCCAGGGTCCAGGAATGGGAGGCGCCTCAGGGTTGGCCCCGTCTCTGTTTAGCTCTTCCTGTACTGAAAAGCCAGAGCGGTCTGGCAGCGCTCCGCATGGCAGATGCTTGAGGGGGTCACGCACAGATGCCTTGGGGCGAAGGACGTCAGGAGACAGATAGTTTTGGAGGGGTGAGGAGTATGAGGTGATGGTCAGTGGAGAGCTTGGGCTTCAATGTAAGATCCAGGAGCAACAGCCCCCTGCCAGCAAATCTTCTTCCAGGCTCACAGAGATAAGGTTGTGGAGCTGCCAGATTTCCTGATTTATTTTTTTCAAGTAAAGCTGAAATCTAGATTTCTTTGGGTAGCATCTGTTTGTTCTTTTTAAGTAGGCTCAAATTATTTTTAAACACTCTGGTTGATTGTGTCCACTGGTAGCCAGTTTGCAACCTGTGGTCTTCGGGGAATCCTCACATTACTTCCCCTTCTCTGCCTCACCTCCCCCCGCCCCATCCTTCCTCTTCTCCACTGATCTGAATTACCTTTCCCTCTTATGCCCCTGGGACGTTTTAAAGTCATGCTGCAGGCCAGTTCCAGTCTCATGCGTAAGGCTTTTTCTCTATGCCTTGGGAATATTTATTTTTGCCCCAAAAGCTCTGATTCTATTTTATTCACCTCCCTTGTGCTTCTGGATTGAGCCCCTCCCTCTCTCTCCATTGCTTCTTCCAGCAGCTTCTGAAAGGCTCACCTGGTCCCTTTAACCTGCAGTTTCTCTTTATGTTGCCTCGATTGCCAATAATGTTTATTGCCCGATTCAACATCCCTGTCTCCCGTGCATCAAATACCTGCTTCTTGCTTTTACCAACAGCGTATCCCAGAGTAATTGCCATTTTCCTGCCTTGATCTCTAACCTGCACTTTGCACCACACAACAGTGTGTGTGTGGAGGGGGGGCAACCACACCAGAGTCCACAGAAGAGAATCACAAGCTGAGGCCCATCTCTCTCTCACGGGGTGAAGGCTATTCTGTGTGGCTCAGTGCACTGGAACGAGGGAAGGGACAGGGCCGGCCATGAGGAGCCATGCGGAACCTCGCAGCCTGTGTCTCTAGCTTGAGTGCACACTTACCTACTTTCACGCAGAGCTGAGCTGTTGCCATGGGAAACAGAAGTGGCCAAGCTTCTCCATCAAGCCTGCCCATGCTAGTGGGCAGCAGCCGCGAGCTGCACGCACAAGCTGGGAGGGGCATATACAGTGGGTTCCAGTGTTTTCCCCGGGGGTAGAATGTCAGTGGCAGCAACAACAGCCCAGGCACCACGCCCACCTCCGAAGTCACCCGCGTTGTTAGGGAGTCAAGGGCATCAACATTTATGAGCACCATCCTTTGAGCACCGATCATCTTCTCAAGGCGCAAAGAACCCATCCCTGCTTCACAGGCGAGGCCCCGTCAGCAGCCATCGCACGGGGCCTTGAAATTACACCGAGGACCTCCCGAGTGAATGGCGCACCCGCAGCCTCTAGCCTGGGGGATGTTGAAGAGGCACATCACGGGCTGCTCCAGCGCTGGCCAACCGCAAGGACCTGGAGGGGAGGACCCTGGGAGCTGCCCTAACACCCTCCCCCACCCCTGCCCACTGGAGGAGCACTCGCCTTGGCGGACATCTCGAAATTTCCACGAAGTGACACCAACTCATTCTGCCCCTGTGCCCATGCAGAAGCCATTGGCTAATGCTCAGCAAGCCCCGATGGCCTGCAGGCACCCTGGGGAAAACCCACCCAGATGGGCGCGCCCTCTATTCTTGAGGTGCTCCTACTGCCCGCTCTGCTGATCCCCTGTGGGAACCTCGTCTGAACCCACCAGCCTCTCTCACTGTCTTCGGGGCTTGATGGGAACCTCATTCTAAAGGAGAGGTGGACAGAGGACAGAGTGGAATAGAAAAGGGACATCGGCAGGGAGAGCTGTGGTCAAGTCTGCCTTCCCCCAGAGCGGGCTGTGTGACCTTGGGCAGGTCACTGCACCTCTCCAGACCTCAGCCCCCTCGGGCTGGCCGGGTTCTAAGGTTCCTGCTGCCCAACAGTCTCTGAAATAAGGGAAAGACCGGCAGAGCTGGCCCTGGGTGCTGGCCTTTCACAGCAGTCCCCCGCCTGTAACTAGGGCGAAAGAAGAATAAAGCGTTTCTTGTCCTTTTCTCTTTTTCTTTCTTTTAAAAAAATATTCTTGCGAATGTATCATTTGATGGTGAACATACTGTTCTCTCAGCCTGCCAAAATAGCTCGAGCAGGCGCCCGTTTGAGACGGAATGAATCCCTCAGAACTTGGTTTTAATCATCCTTGCCTTGAGAAAGCCAGAAAGTGCCCGCCTCTATGAAAGCAACCTTCACACAAGAAAGGAAAGATTAATGAGAGCTACCGGGTAAACAGAACGTTTACGCAACCCATCAGTCCATCCTGTGCATGGCCCGGGGCGCTGTCCCAGACGGGCAGGCCCTTCCTCACCACCGCCCCACCCCAGGCTGGGGAGACGCTTAAGTCACCACTAGCCACTCTGTCAAGAGGATAGTCATGCCCCTGAAATGAGGGTATTCAGATCCCTCAGCCAGCATTACAAAGACTTTCTGATAATTTTGCAGGTAGGTAAGCTGTCAGGGACACAAGAGGGGGATTATTAGAACATCCTCTGGCCTCAATTGTTTAATCTGATGTGCTAATATTTAGCTTTTTCTTGAAAAAAAAAAAGGCTATTTCAAAAATAAGATTATTCTGAAAGTTTACTTACAGGTTCCTCAGGAGCTCTTCTCTCTGTCCTTCCCACGGGCTGTGTGTGTTGATATAGGACAGGAAAAAAGGAACCAGAATGACAAGAGGGTCACAACACCGTGAATCAATTGCTTTATTTCTCACACAAAGTGACTAAGTCACTTCATATTGTCGGAGGGGAGAACTGATGGAAAGGAACTACCGATTTCTTTCTGGTATTTTCCTCAGAACAGACATGATAGGGGATAATGAAGTGGAACGTCTTCAAACACGAGGAGTAGATCATGAAAACTCGGATGGATGGTCTCCTATCCCTCTTTTCTCTTCCCTCGCACACTTCCCATGCCCAGCAATGGGGCAGAGACAGACACCACAATCCTCACTGCATCCACAGTCAGAGAGGCAGGCTGCACGAAGGCACCACCTGTGCAGCGATGAGCCCAGACTAGCGTGGAAATATCCATCCTGTGATCAGCACTGGGCTTAGAAGAAGACCTGAGGTGTATAGGCAGCTGAGAATTAGCCAGACGAGTGCCTGCAGCAGAGCATCCGGGGCATTTCTGTTGAATTCAGTTGCAAACGGAAACTATGAAACCCAATGGATTTTCAGAGGGAGACAGTGTGGAGAGAGAAGGACAGCAGAGAGAACCTCGGTGTGTTGTGTAGTGGGCCACGGGGGTGCCTTCCTGACACAAGATCGGGGTGGCTGCTGAGTCATGAAGCTCACAGAACACTAGGGAAGGCTCAGGAGCACAGCTGCCTCCGGGAGAAAGGGTTGAGACTCTCAAGTGTGTGTGTGGCGGGTGGGGGTGGGGGTGGGGAGGAGGTAGGCAGGGAGGCATTTCAGACCGAGGGAACAGCACAGGCAAATGCATGGAGACCACTGAGACAGTTACAAAAGTCTGGATGTGACTGCAGTGTAAGGTGCTAGGGAGCGAGTGACCACAGACAATGCGGGCAAGCCTGCTGGAGCTACAACCCTAACCGCCCTGCACACCAGGAGGCTGATTTAGCCCTGATTACAGGGAAAGAGAGCCCTTGAAACAAGGTGTTTTCATTCAAGCAAGAAGGTCCAGGCTACAGTAAGGACGCCCCACTGGGTAATCCAGATGCAATGCTGGGGTCCCGGGAAAGGGAAGAGTCTGGGAGTGGAGAATCGAGAGCAGCCTGGAGGTCATGAGGGTGGGAAGAAGAATGGGCCTGGGAAATGGCCTTAGACTTTGGTGGTTGGGTCGCTGATGCTCTTGAAAGAGCCATTTGGGTAGAGGGCTGGGAGTGAACCGGAAGCTAGAGGGGAAGCAGATATCTTGTAGTAATGCTGGGGGTGGAAATGGAGAGAAAGAAGGCAATAGTAGAGAAGCAATGGTTTTGGTTTTTGGAAGAACAGAAAATTGCATATGAGCTGCTGAGGATGGTCTCAGCTCTCTCGGAGAGGAGAGGGAGCCTTCAAAAAGAAGTGGGGGTGGGGGGGTTGGGGGGTCGGGCAGGGCGACAGAGGTTGTGGTTCAAGGAGAGTAACTCTGGGAGCAGCTGCTAGAAGCAGTCCTGGGGGCAAGGAGGCCCCCAGCACCCAGGGGCCACCAGGGGGTGCCAGTGAGTATGATTTTGAAAGCCCCACGCTTTGGAGGGGGAGAAAGTGGCTAATTGGGTTTAGACTTTGGAGACTCCATTAGGTGGGTACAGGTTAATGTCAAGAGGCTGGGGTGTCAGCAGGGCAGGTAAGCTTCAGCTGTTGCTGTAAGGTTTCTTTCCTGGCTTCCGGTGAACTTGGAGGGTGGAAACGCTGTCCTCAGCCGGGGATTTTCACCTGCTTCAGCTCCAATGCTCCTTAATGGCTTTGAAAGTCTGCGGTTAGTGGGCTAGACTCAGAGAGTGTCTGTATTCCTCCGATAAATAGCTTCCGAACAGCAAGGGTGGAGAGGGTCTGATATGCAAGAACCATCCTGATCCTAACACCAGGCAGGGCCCAGTGGCCACCACCAACTGAAGTTGGGGCCTGAACCTCCAGGGGTCCCTGGGATGCTGCCTGGGGAGGTCAGTCATGCTGACATTTACCCCAGAAGTGAGATTCAATTTGATGAGTAAGGAAGCATGGTTCACTCCTGACCGTGACTCATCCAGGCCCGGGATCCCTCTGGAGAACAGAGACAGGGTGAGGGCGTTGGCTGGGCTGCAAGGCCTGGCCTGGACATTTAGTAGCTTTTAACCCCTTAAACATTATTGTAATGTTTTATGAACAACCTAGTAGCAGGAATAAACTTCATCACATGTTGAAGGAATGATGTGAGAATTCGGGGCCGTCTCTACTCTAAAATTCTTTCCTGTTGATGGCAGGGTGGCATTCCCAGGTCTACTTTTCTCAGATCCTCCAAGGGACAGACCTTGACCACTTCTGCTTTTTCAACAGGAAGTCTTTCCGTGCTTCCCACTCGCTTCTCTACTGAAGCCGCTTCTCTCTCCCACCCCCACCCCCTTGCCTTTTTGTCCTGTCTGGGACCTTGTCTAGCTCCATCAGCTTTGTCTCCTGTTCAAGTCTATTTTTCAAACATAACTGTGCACCAGGCCTGGGCAAGATCCCAGGGTTCCCCTGATGGCAGATGCGTGACCCCAGAAGCCCATGTCTGGCTGTTAAGACAGATGCTCATGTAAGGGCATCTACACCCAGGAACAAAGAAGTTATCTAGAAGGGTTTGTGCAAACACTGAGCCCTTTCAGGGGTAGAGGAGAGAGTGAGGGAGAACCAGAGAGGAGAGAGTGAGGCCAAGTTCACTGGCTGGAGAAACTGGGAAGGGAATGAGCAAAGCCACAGGGTCCTAGAAGTGCCACAGGGTCTGGCCCAGGTTAATGTTCTTCCACCTTCTCCCCAGCCTTCCTTGCAATCAGACCATGGGTATGGGCTCAACCCTAAGCAATGGGAAACAAAGGGAAGTCTTGGAGGAAGTTTTTAGCCTTCTGAAAAAGGCACTCATAGGAGGAAATAAGTTCATCTTCATTACACTGGTTGTGCCTGCCTGTGACTTATAGAAGAGCTGCCATCATTTTGGCAACGTGAGGGAAGACAGAGGCAAGATATGGGAAGCATCTGGGTCCTCAGCAGCATCTGTAGCCACTGAACAAATCCTCTCTCCTCTGGCCCCAGACACCTGGTATGAGAGACAGTAAATATCCCAATTGCGCAGCCACTTAAAAAATAAACCTTATTCTTTCTTTTTTTTTTTAAATCCTCACCCTAGACTATTTTTCCATTGATTTTTAGAGAGAGTGAAAAAGAGAGGGAAAGACAGAGAGAAATATCAGTGTGAGAGAAACACATGAACTGATTGCCTCCTGCACGAGCCCCAACTAGGCCAGGGAGGAGCCTGCAATTGAGGTAAGTGTCCGTGCCCTTGACCGGAATCGAACCCAGGACAACTTCAGTCTGCAGGCTGACACTCTTCCCACTGAGCCAAACCAACTAGGGCTAAACCTTCATTTTTAGAGCATTACAGGTTCACAGCAAAATTGAGCAGAAGGCACAGAGATTTCTCCTGTAGACCCTGTCCCTCACATGCACAACCTCCCCCACTATCAACATTCCCCACCAGAGGGAACATTTGTTATGATGGATGAATCTACATGGACACTTCATAATCACCCATAGTCCAAAGTTTATATCGCAAATCACTGTTGGCATTGTATGTTCATTGGGTTTGGCCAAGTGTGCAATGACCTGTGTCCAACATTATTGGGGTATTCAGTCATTCAGAGTAGCTTCATTGACCTTGAAATCCCATTGTTCTGCCTACTGATCCCTCTCTGCCCCATAACTGCTGGCAACCACTGCTCTGTTACTGTCTCCAGTTTTGCCTTTTCCAGAATGTCATATAGTATATAGACTTTACAGATGAGCTTTCTCCACTTAGGAATATGCACTTAAGTTTATTCCATTTCTTTTCAAGGTCAAGTCACTTGTAAATACACCTTTATTAATTTGTAAAACAATTATACATTTTAAAAATATCATCACAATCAAGATAGTGACCAATTCCACCACCCAGAGGTTTCCTATGTGTATCACTGTGACCTCTTCCTCCCACCCCACCCTCAGGCTACCACCGATCTGCTTTCTGTCACAATAGATTAATTTGTATTTTCTAGAATTTCATGGATGGCACCATAGAGTATATACTCTTTTTCTCCTTTTTGTCTGGCTTTTCTCATGCAGTGTAATTATTTGAGAATTAATCCATGTTGTTTCAGGTATCAGTAGCTCATTCCTTCTTATTGCTACTAGTATTCCATTGTTTGACATACTATAATCCTATCTAATATAAGAGTAATATGCAAATTGACCATTACAAGATGGCTTCCCCCATGTGGTCAAAGATGGCTGCCACAAGATGGCCAGCTAGGGAAGGCAATTGGGGGGGACCCAGGCCTGCATTGGAGGACAGTTGGGGCGGGGGGGGACCCAGGCCTTCAGGGGAGGACAGTTGGGGAGTACCAGGCTGGCAGAGGGGGGACAGTTGGCAGGGACTAGGCTGGCAGAGGAGGGCAGTTGACTGGCAGAGGAGGGCAGTTGAGGGGGGATCCAGGCCTGCAGGGGAGTACAGTTGGCGGGGACCAGGCTGGCAGAGGAAGGCAGTTGGGGGGAACCATCCTGGCAGGGAGTGGGCAGTTAGAGGCAATCAGGCTGGCACAGATCACACCTAAACGGGCAGTCAGATATCCCTCAAGGGGTCCCAGATTGGAAAGAGTGCAGGTTGGGCTGAGGGACACCACCCCCACCCCCCACTCCCACTCCGTGCACGAATTTCATGCACTGGGCCTCTAGTTTATCTATAAACCTGTTGATGAATATTTGGGTTATGTCCACTTTGAAGACATTAAAAATAAAACTTCTAAAAACATTTGAATACAAGTCTTTGCATGGGCACATGCTTTCATTTCTTTTGGGAAGATACCTAAGAGTGGAATGGCTGGGTCATATGGTAGGTAGATGTTTATCTTTTAAGGAATGGTCAAAGTTTTCTAACGTGGCTGTACCATTTCACTTCCACTCCAGCAGAGTGTGAGTTTTACTTGCTTCATGTCCTTACCAACATTTGATGGGGTCAATCTTTTTCATTTCACCCACTCTGCAAACAGGGTGTAGTGGTACATCACTGTGGCTTTAATTTGCATTTGTCTAGTGACTAATGATGTGAACATCTTTTCATGTAGTTATTTGCCATCCCCATATTTTCTTTGGTGAAGTACCCTCACCTGTCTCTAATTACTAGTTGTACCGGTTAATAATGCGGATTTTTTTTTCAATAGATGGAGTTACACATATGTGGATATATATGCCATGTGACATGTATGCTATTTTGATGTATTGACAACAAGCTTCAAAACATCATATGTCAAATTTGCTGAAGTGTTAACATCATAGATATTTTTATGCTTAAAAGTGTCAAATTTTGTGCCCAAAAAAGAGCATTTGCGGGAAGTTTTAATTCATTACTTTATTTTGAAGAAAAGTGCTGCTAAAAGTTATCATATACTTTGGGAAGCTTATGGTGAACATGGTTCATCTCAAGATACTTGTGAACGCTGGTTTAAACGCTTTAAAAGTGATGATTTCAATGTAAAAGATGAATGTCCAGGTCAACCAAAAAAGTTTGAAGACCAACAATTACAAGCATTATTGGATGAAGATGCATGTCAAACTCAAAAACAACTTGCAGAAAGATTAAATGTTGCTTGTTTGTTGAATTGAACCCAATTGTTTACTAATATCTGATCATTTACAAGCAATGGGAAAGATTTTAAAGGAAGGAAAATGGCACTAAAGAAAGTCCTTTTTGCATCGAATTGTGACTGGCAATGAAAAGTGGATTTATTTTGAGAACCCCAAAAACGCACAAAACCATGGGTTGATCCAGGTCAACCATCTACATCGACTGCAAGGCCAAGTCACTTCGGAAAGAAGACAATGCTCTGCGTTTGTGGGATCAGGAAGGTGTGGAGTATTATGAGCCTCTAAAACCAGGTGAAACTGTTAATACTGATGCTACCGCCCGCTTCATAATGTGGATTAGTTAATAACCGGTTAATAATGTGGATTAGTTAATAACCAGTTAATAATGTGGATTTTGTAATCAAAGAAAACACGATAATTTCAAGAGTGGCTTCTTGTTCGATACTTTTGATCTCGGGTAATACTAAGGCACTAAAAGTCAGAGTCATTAGGGCAGGGCAGGGAGGCTGGGCTGTGGGCAACTCCAGCCCCCTCACCATGCCACCCCCAGCTCAGTCTGCGAGCCTCTGGCCACTGAACTTCTCACTCGCTTTTAGAAACCACATTCTGTCAGGAGGAATAAAAAATTTACATAAAGATTGCAACATAAGATTGAAATAAAAGATTTATTTTTCATCTAGTCTCTGCAACCGCCTCCCCCCCAACTCTCCTACCCCCCCAACACACACACAAAGTTATTCACTTGCTACTACTAGCTTCTCTCTCTCTCTCTCTCTCTCTCTCTCTCTCTCTCTCTCTTCAAATAAGTCGGGAGAAAAGAAATGGAAATGTCTTAATCTACTTGTTCATTCTTTGTAGGCTCACTCTGACTGGCCTTCCTCCATGTCTTGAAAAGAGCCAGATTTAGAAGAAGTATTACTTCGGCTCTCAAGATGGAAAAAACATCTAGCCAGGAGGCAGAGACTCTGGAAAATTGCTAATAAATTGTTACTGCCTGCTATTTAAAGGATCCATAAGATAAGGCCAGCAGTGACTGATGGAGGGCCGTGTGCTTTGAGGACTGATGGGGGAAGTGGCGCCTGCCAGCTCAGAACAGTCTCGGGCTGGGGCGGCAACTGGCCCATGCACTTTGTCAGCAGGGCCCGGCAGCTCCATTCCTTGCCTGAGGATCAGCAGTTATTAATGGCGGTTATGAATAATTAAATCAAATGGCAGGACTGGGCGAGTTCAGGTATCAGGGGAGTTGCCTGATTTGTGTCCGCAGCATTGAGAAGGCACCAGCATGCCTCTTCCGTGAATTTCTTTGTGATGTGGGCACGGGGCAGAGTTGGGGTAGAAGGTGGAGCCGGGGCACGCAGCTGGCTCAGCCTCCACTGCAGCCCTGCCCAGCTCATGCATCCTGTTCCTGGAGACCTTCCTTTCCCTCTGTAGGTGGCCCTGAGGGAGGCAGGCTGGGCTCCACATGGACCGACCTCTCTTCCAGCTGCCAGACCTTCCCAGATCCAAGGAACGAACCCTGTGTCCAGCAGCCTGACCTCTCAGTCGCACACATCTCTGCCCATCTTCTCACTTTGTTCCTGGGTGCCAGTCACGCCTGCAGAGAGGCCTGGGTGGGACTCCAAGGTGCCCAGGAGCCTTTGTGAGGGAGTTGAAAGTACTGCCCACTCTCCCCACCCACCCCCGTTTTCCCATAGGACCACCTTAGAACCACCAGAACTCCTTGAACAGACCGTGTCTTTCTGCCCTCCACCCCCTCAACACGCACAAGTGTTTGCTTTCTCAGGGATCAGCGCAGGGAGTCAGCTGCCCCCGTAGACAGCGAGTGGGCTGCAAGGTGGGGGGCCAGGGCTGTGGAGCGTGAGTGGGCAGGAAACTCCAGCATCTGGACTTGCCTGAGGATGAGCCATCTTTGGGCAAAATGACCCAACAAGCAAGTCATGGTGGCGCCCTTGTCATTTCCTCCTCACTCACTTTCCCAAATACCCTCCGATGCCTCTCTCTTCCACTGGGGGGAGCTCTGGGTTCGGCTGCTGTCTTTTCCAGTGGGTGCCTAGGCTCAGAGAAGCTCTCTTCCCTTCTCAGATTCAAGGGAGACCCAGTCTCCTACCAGCAGGGCCTCGCACCCAGGCAGCTAAGGAGTACAGAGAGTGTGAATGTTCCGGGCCGCAGGGCTCCCTACATTATTGTTTGCTCAGCTAATGAGGGTGAACGCAGCAACTGCTCTCTGACTGTGCGGGGAGCACCCCATGGAGTATTTGTCCCCTTGCACATGCCCACAGCACTCAAGTTCTGGAGCCCAGATCCGGCCCAAAAGTCCACTCTCTCCTCAAACCCTCGGCCGTCCTCTTCTGTGGGGACCTGGGAAGATGGATCTCTTCCGGGGCAGTGAAGGCCCCTGGATGGCGTGAGGACCAGGTCAGGGCCCAGATCTTTGACCTTTGCTGAGATTGATGGCCGGGAACTTCAGGAAAAGCCAGGACCTGCAGAGACTGTGACTGGAAAATGGCCAACATCAAAGGCTCTGGCAGCTTCTCAAATCCCCTGGGGCTGTCTGTCCGGTCTGCTGGGAACAATGCTGATGCATCCTTGGCTGAGCAAATTCTGCCTCAAATGCCTGCTCCCCAGGTGATGGAACTAGAGCCTCAATAGAGAGAATCAGGCAGGCAAAGGTCTGGCCTCCTTAAGGGGGATGTGGGGGGCGTGGGGCATGGCAGGCCCTGGGAGAGGTTGGGTGGCCAGTGGCACATATGGAAGTCTGCCCAACCCACGGTTCCAGCTCAGCCTTCAAGACACCCACACTCCTGAGGTTCACCTTGCAGGCCAAGCACAGCCCCAGCCTTGGGGTGCCCACAGACCGCCAGGCAGGACTCCCACACCGCGGCTAACCCTGTGCCTCAAAGCAAGTGAGGGAAACGCAGAGGAGTGGCCGACAGCTGTGTCCTCCTGCGTGGGGAACCTCACTTGGTGGGGCAATTTACCCAAACATGCCCAGAAGCGGGCCACGTAGGCAGGCAGCAGGGCGCAGGCTCTGCTCTGATCCTGAGGCCCTTTGCCCTGGGCCGGGGCACAGAGTCCACAGGGTGGAACTGGTGGCTGAGCATTTTAGGCAGGAGCGCTGCCATCCACACTTGGCCTGAAGGTGGCAGCGCCCCCTGTGTCTGGAGCGGCGGGGAACTGCCTTCCCTGCAGCCTCTAAAGTAGGGCAGCTTCTCTCCCCTGGACCTGCTCCAGCCTTCAGAGGTTATGCAAGCGCCTCACCTCTGTTTTCAGAGATTCGCTGGTGGAATCATCCGCACGCACACCACTCCACGGCCTGGAATGGCACGGAGCGGCCCCTGGCAAAAGCCATCACCTCGAGGGGCCTTGCAGGCAAGTGTGCCCTCGGGAGGCAAGTCGATGTGGCTGTGAGCCCCTGCCAGGCCACCGGCTAGTCGAGTGGCCTTGGCTCAGTGGCTGAACCCTTCTGAGGATGACAGTCAGAGTTCCTGCGATTTCCTCCCTGCCTGCCTGCCCTCCTCAAACAAGCCAGGAGTCACCAGGCCAGGAGGGGTGGAGGGATAAGGATGGAGCCTGTGAAGGGATGGAAGCACCCATTGTCCCGCAGAAGCTAATTCTGTGGGTACCAGGCAGTTGACATCCGCTGGACCCAGCAGTGTGCGGCTGAGATGCAGGGCGCCCCCGCTGGGTGTGCTGGGGACTGCAGCTCCAGCCTCTGCATCCCGGCCAGCCCAGGAGGGACTAATAACAGTAATAGTGATTACAGCCACCACCTGCTGATGCTGACTGTGTTGTGTGTCCAGCACTCGCCCAGGCAATTCGTATCTATTGACTCATTTAATGCGAGTAGCAGTCCTGCACTGGTTGGTACCCAATTTTATAGATGAGAAACCGAGGCACAGAGAAGCTGAGGAACTTGCCCAAGGTCACACAGCTGGTAAGCGGCAGTTCTGAATTCAGATCCAGGGCAAGTTCAGCTCTAGGAGTGCTTTCCAAGGCTAAACGGAGATGCCTCTTAAAGATACAGTCAGCACCGCTGTGGGCAGAGGCCAACGCGGAATCCTGGAGGAACAGCTATCAGGCATCGGAGTCGTTCCATGGTCTCTGTCTCCTGGCCACCAGATGTCGAATGGATGCTCGAGAGCCAGGTGTCAGCCGGTGGAGCTAATGGCAGCCCGCCTCTGAGGCAGCGAAGGAAGAATCCCTGGGGGAGTTTGTTCCCCGGGTGTCGGGCCCCTCCGGTGCCCATTCCATCAACACCGCGCTCTTTAATCGTGTCCCAAACCCTGAAATAGAGCAGCACAGGCCCCCGACGAAACAGCACACCCTGGGGAGACTAGCAGCAGAGTTAGAGCCGCCACAGCCTGCCCCCCAGGGTGGGATCTGCAGAAACATTAGGATGGAAATGAAGTTGGAGAAGAGACGGCTCTGTGGACTTTGGGGACTGCTTCTCTTTCATTCCGTAGATTGCCTTTCACAGAGCAAATTAAACACTAAACAGAAAGCAAATGTTCAAGGGAAGAGGGACTCCGCTTTCCTGCTGCCAGCCTGGATGTTCCCGGCTGGGCCTGCCTGTGAGGCCAAAATCCTAACGCTGGGGGCATGCCCTACACGTCCCTGGCCACCTTCTGCAGACGCTGGGGGTGATGAGGGCACATTTCTGCATAACTAACCTTCAGCAGAGGGAATGGCAGTGGGGCAGCCATCAGGGCTCAGCCAAAACTATTAGAGCCACTAATTGCTGCCTGGGACTCTAACTGGGGCTTTTATGAACCTGCAGAATTCCCAGGGAGCCGCAGGGCTGCGGCATCGAGCATGCCCCTGCAGAGAAGCAGCAGGCATTGCACTAATCACAGTGTCCTCAACCTGCAGTCCCTCCTCCAACCTCAGTTCAGTTCCCAGCATCTTGCAGCCTAATTTTTCCTGGGGGTGGGGTTGGGGTGGGGAGGGGGTGTGTGTGCATGCAGAGGTTGGACTCTCATAATTATATTAAGAGCTTTTGACAGGACCAACCTTTCTGTCTTCTATTTCTGTCTTGTTGAAATTCTGTGCCACGTTAATGGCTGAAATAAATGTGAAGGGAAGGACCCAGCAACCCTTTCTGGAACCAGGGAAGACAGTAGAGTGTGTTGTGTGCCCAGCACGCGCATCCATGGGGAGATTTATGGCTTGTTCTTGTGACTAATAGGAAGACTGCCCAGACTTGGGGCAGGGAGCAGGGGAGGGGTGGGGGAAAGGCGGGTAACCCATGTTGTCTCACATTGAGTGAAATGTACTGCATTCTGTTTTGTGCCAGTATCAAATCACACGGCTGGAAGTGGCCTCCAGAGGGTATCTGGCTACTCCTCTTCCTATTTCATGGGCCAGCTCTCTCCTTGCACCCCTGCTCTGGTCTTGACCTGACCTGTGGTAGTTGCCTTGTTATGTAGGAAAAGGTTGATGTTGGCAAAGACAAGGCTGCTGGGCCAGGACCTGCAACTGGCATGTTGGCAAGGATCCTGACTGCCTTTCATCCCCAGTCACCTGCTTTTATGACTTCAAGGTATGTTAAAAAATATCCTATCTAATAAAAGAGTAATATACAAATTGACCATCACAAGATGGCTGCCCCCATGTGGTCTAAGATGGCTGCTCCAACATGGCCAGCAAGGGAGGGCAGTTGGGGGGGAGGGGGGACTCAGGCCTGTGGGGAAGGGCAGTTGGGAGGGACCCAGGCCTGCAAGGGAGGGCAGTTGGGGGGGACCCAGACCTGCAAGGGAGGGCAGTTGGGGAGGACCCAGACCTGCAGGGGAGGAAAGTAGGAGGGGACCAGGGTAGCAGAGGAGAGCAGTTGAGGGGACCCAGGCCTGCAGGGGAGGACAGTTGGGGGGATCAGGCTGGCAGAGGGGAACAGTTGGGGGGGACCAGGCTGGCAGAGGAGGGCAGTTGCGGGGGAGGACCCAGGACTGCAGGGGAGGACAGTTGCAGGGGACCCAGGTCTGCAAGGGAGGACAGTTGGGAGGGACCATCCTGGCAGGGGGAGGGCAGTTAGGGGCAATCAGGCTGGCACAGGAGCAGTTAGGCATTGATCAGGCTGGCAGGGGAGTGGTTAGGGGTAATCAGCAGGTGAGAGGTCAGGAGCCCGCATTTGCAGTCCTGGATTGTGAAAGGGATGTCCGACTGCCCGTTTAGGCCCGATCCCATGGTGACATCGGGCCTAAACGGGCAGTCAGACATCCCTCAAGGGGTCCCAGATTGGAAAGGGTGCAGGTTGGGTGAGGGACACCACCCCCATCCCCCACTCCCACTCCGTGCATGAATTTCATGTTCCAGGCCTCTAGTAAGAGCATAATAGTCAATATTGCAGGACTTTTGCCAAGAACAGTGAGGTTGGAGGCAAGGTGGCCTCTTTGTGTGATAAAAGGGGTCAAGAAAAGCATCATAGATAAAGAGCCACCTGCTCTCTCTGAAGACCCTAACAATAACTCACATTATCAATTATGTAACATATGCCAGGTCCCAAGTTATGC
Source organism: Murina feae (assembly GCA_004026665.1). Lineage (NCBI taxonomy): Eukaryota > Metazoa > Chordata > Mammalia > Chiroptera > Vespertilionidae > Murina > Murina feae. The sequence continues at coordinate 143,047 of PVJC01000223.1, forward strand.
ATATAACATGGCTTATCTAATTTAAGCATCAGGACAACACTATGCTCCTGATGAATGCATGAATGCTACCTTAGTACTTACTAATCAACAGGCGCAACATGACCAAGGTATCACAAGGCATGCACTGCTTCCCTCTCACCTATGAGGACCTGCATCAGTCAAAGGTATGGCAGGGTGCAAGTGACAGAAAACCAAGCTTACAGAGACTTAAACACCAAGGGCTGTATTTGTTACACATACAAAGAAGTGTGGCTGATCTCGTTGGTCCAGTGGCTCGGTGCTGTGAAGGCCGGGAGACGGTTGATGCTGCTCAAGGCATATGGCCCATTAAACCAAGATGTGAAGCCAACAGCATCATCCCTCTCATCAGAAAGAACAAGGACCTGCCATAAGCTTCTAATGGACTTCTGCTGACACCCCGCTGCCCAGAACAGTGTCATGAGACCATACCAGGGACTGAGAAAGGCAGCAATTGCCCTTGACAAATGGAGCTGCCAAGAATGAGGGAGTGGGACCAGCAGTTAAATAGACATTGCTCATTTGCATGGTACTTATCCAGACTAGAAGAGTTCACAAGGACCTTTCTGTCCAACACTTAAGAGTTGGTTGGTAGTACGAACATTGGAGAAATGAAGAAGCTGAGGCACAAAGAGCTGTTATACAAGGTTCCTAAAGTCATAAGCAGGAGATTGCAGAAAGGAGTCCAGCCCAGGTCCTTGCACTCTGCACCCTTTATCATGCCATTTTGCTTTATTTATTAGCAAGTTTTGTATTTGGGCCTGGGCAAGTCACACCGCCAACCTGGGCTTTGGCTTCCTCATCAGGGGCACCATGAGCACAGGGTGTGGACTCAGGCAGTGGCTCTGTCACTCCTCACTCTGTGACCTTGGCACTTCCCAGAGCCCTGCTGTCCTAGCATCCGGATGGGGGAATGTACCTCACACACAACATCATTGCCAGGTACATAGACACTCAACAAAGGTGTCATTACTATTATTGTCACTATCGTCATTATTATTGTTATTATTATTATTCTCTAGTTCAGGCTTATTAACAACAGGGATGGCCCTCTTGCACTTGGTATATCGATTTATTGATCTATTTAAACATTAGATGGTTACTTAATTGAACACAGCCTCTGGAGTTCAGGGACTCTCCTATTTCTCTGTGATGCCAAACCCCTACCCTTTCCCTATTGCCACGTCACCTGCCTTGTGCATAGTTACAGATTGGACCTAAATTAGGTGACAGAAGGATTGCAGGTACATGTACATTAATACAATCAGCACAAACAAATACCCCCCAAGAACGCCCACAGAAAGCTGGGTGAATTCATCCTTTCTCTTAAGTAGGGAAAATGAAGAAAGTGTTGAAAAGACCAGCCCCACTGGCTTGGATCAAATGCTTCACCTTGGTCTGAGTGTTTAGTCCCCAGGCACAGCCCGTGCACGAACAGGCCTGGGTATGAAACCGAGTCTGCGTGTGTGTGCCGTGCTCATAGGAAGCCGCTTATGACGCGAGCATTCAGTTTCTGTAATCTGTTCTAAATTTAAGCATGCAAAATGTCAGGTTATCTCCTGCTTTCGCTTGGGTTAAAAAAAAGATTTCGATTTATGGCTTGATGTTGGGAACTGCTGCTTCCTGTCAAATCCTGGCAGGCTCCTCAAAATCAGCCGATGGCCCAGAAGTCGCCCTGAGCTGAAGGTCAGTGTGTTGGCCATGGAATGAACCGAACTTTCATGGGCCCGTGAGAGCGCCCAGCATTCTCTCCCGCTATGTTGGAGTGAGGGTTCTTGAGGCTGCAACAGTTCCTGGCACCACCTGTGCTCCCCAAGTCACCCCAGCCCCCTCCCCTCCATCTGTCCTACAAAGTGCTTCCATAGAGCCCCACAGGGCACCTCTTCGAGACCTGGGGTGCTGTATCCCCTGGCCCTTGGCCCTTTGGTGAAGATATGCCCCCCCCTAAAGGGCTCCCCTAGACTTAGTGCCGGGGCGTGAGGGCCAGTATCTGCCTTTGGGATCCCAAGTCACTTTTCAAATGTCCCTGTGTTTCTAGGACTTAAGGAAGGTGCCAGGGGAGGTTAACTGTGTGTCTCCAGGTGTTTTCTTGGGTAACAGCCTTTCACAACATCCATTTCCTTAGCGAAGGCCTGAGAAGAAAGCTTGGTGACGGTTAAAAGTGCTCTCTAAAAAGTCAGAGGGGATGGGCGGGCGAGCCCTTTCTGCTCCTTTTCTATCCGGGTCTGGTTCCATCCTGTCTGGTACAGATAAGCAAACCTGTTTACATCATTGTGACTGAGAGCCCAGGTGGCAGAACTCCATGGTATGACTGGTGTGATCCCAGCCTGGTTAATAGCGTCATTACTCCCCACTGCAGGGGCTACACCTGCAGCCACCCAGTCTAAAGCCATCCTCTGATCAATGGCAATCCCATCTTCCTGTTACTTCTCAGCGCCTTGCTCTCTCTCTGGTAGTTTCCTTGTTTATCTTCCGTCTCCAGAGCACAGGAACTCTTGGAGTCAGTCTCGATCAGCTGCGTCCACGGAGACCAGAATAGAGCCGTGTTCCATCCACATCAAGGCTCTTTGCAGAGATAGCTCCTGTCACACAGGAAAGGCCAGGAGACAGTGGAGAACTGACAGAGGAAGGGACACCTGGGTTTCCAGCCGGGAGAGGAAGCCCTTTCCAGGAGAGACCCAAATCCCGGGAGATAACGTGGAGGTAGAAGCGAGTGTAAGGGTGGCTTCCTCCTCTCTCCATTGCTGGGTCTACAGGGATACGGGAAAAGACCTCACGTCTCCACCAAGCTTTTTAGTCAGGCATCTCCTTCAGTGATGTGTTTGATGTGCACATGATCCTTTTTCCCGTCTCTGTGTCCAGGAATACTCTCCAACCAGCCACTGGGATCCATCCCTCCCTCTGCTGCCAACGCCCATCACAGCCGCAGGGCTTGGGTCTTCCACACTGGTCAGCTGGTGGGGGCGTAACACAGCCTCTGTGGGCGACCATGCTTACTTGCCTAAACTGAGAT